>JAQFYZ010000207.1:0-57835 GCA_034695085.1 Cylindroiulus punctatus | reverse complement strand
GGAGAAAGCTATCAATAAGCGGAATCCCTCTGACTGGCTGTCAGAATTTGTCATTTCTCGTTGAGCCGACTATAGTAGCCTATTCTGGATGTTGTTAAACATGTCACCACTAGTGGACAAGTAACTTGGTATAAGAGAGGTTTATCCAAGGTTAAAGATTGCTGGTAAACATTTTGACTATAAGTTTATTTTGCTGGTTCACTGGATGGCGCTTTTTTACGAGACTCCTTCCCCCTGGCCTCAGAGCCTGACTTCAACAGAGCTCGCCTTCCGAACATTTTCACATAATTTAAATAACTAAACGCTAATCGTTATAGCAGAAATACGTGAGAATTATAACCAAGTGCTTTTCAGCAGGTTCTGTAGTTTAAAAAAATCAATTTATATACATGTGATAATTTCACATTTTCATTCATCCTTTTCTCATCCTTCTCAGCGCTTCGTTGACTTTGCGTCCATTGTTTTCCCTTGACCTCTTGCAGTTAGGTAGGCCGTCCTTGGCAAGGTCAAGGCCTTTCCACCTAAGAAAGGGCGGTTTGTGACTGCAAACGGTACTTCTCTTAGGGGATTTTGCGAAGTTCTTGCTGAAGGGCGCGAACATGTCATCATAGCATCATCGTGACATATTTTTGACTTATTAAAAGTTAAAAAGGTTATTTATGCAAATGAGGCCTGAATCTTCATCGATACACGTTGCCTGAACTGCACCATATTTCATTGGAATTTTATGAATTTTTTTTTCTTCTCTTTCCTTAGGTCATGGTGGGATTGGCTCGATTTACCAAATTGGTACCCCCGTTGTGGTTGGAAGGTGGCGCCACCTACCTCGCCCTGGTCGAAGGCCTTCTGTTACCTGCCCTGTTGTGGGGCATTGACCCAATGTACAAAGCCGCTGTGGCCCAAGCATGTGTTCGCATGGGAAAAGCAGGTAGGAGAATGTGGCTCACGATTTGCAACTGTTTACCCGATTTTTTTAATTAACTTATCTAATTCGCTTTCCCAAATAATCCTGTCTGCATGTCTGAAGTCAAGACAGTCTCCCCTTCGAATCCCCTAAACTGTTGCATTCAAAATTAAGACCTGTTATGAAACTGTTTCGTGAATGAAGGTGCTATTAGCCTATTTTTCAATTCATTATAGCCCACATGGTTTACTTATTTTAATCTCTATCTCAGCAAATTTAATAATCTTTATACTAGAGAAGCATTGTTAACAATCTTTCAAGGCACAGTAACTATAAAACTGGCGCAGTTTTTTTTTAAATATTAATGAAACTGCACATTTTGATAATTTTACATTGAATTAAAACAGGATCTAATACATTTCTACTATTCGATTATGACTTCAAAATTTTATTCATAATTATCTCTTAAAGATAAAATTTATTATTTCTGATGACCTGATTTTTCGTCAATTTACTCAAAGTTGAATATTTTTTTCTGTTCCCGACTTATGACAACATTTTTATTGGCAAATTTTGCGAAGTGATAGCGATGTAAGATTTGCATATTAACAAAATATTTACATGTACAGTAACTATCAGTTCAAATCGTCATGTCCTTGACCATCTTCGACCCTCGATCATATGGCCAAAACTGGCCTTACGAGTCGTAACGTAACAAACATCCAGTACATGAATTACAGTATATTGTGGTCTCTGGTTCGTGGTCCATAATAATTGCAGTGAGTTTTCAAGCCAAACTTACAAAGGGTTTGATTATAAGTACACAGAACAGGATTTGTGGCATTGGTTTGCCTCTTGCATCTTTCTCATTACCATCTCTGTCAGCAGATTTTAATTCATCTCTGTGTACTAATTTGTTAACAAGCAGTATAAATTGATTTTCATTGTTTGATAAATAAAATGTTTTGAGGAAATTGAAATGGCCCTATTTTCCGGAATAATCTTTAAACTGCATGTCTAAATCGTGGATAATAAGCTATGCATATGGTTTTGGTTGTCCTGGCGTAATTCACCTTTTGAATTGTGCAACGTGCCTACCATCTAAGTATCACCGTTTCTCTCTTCAGGTAAATCAAGTACATCGTACTTGGAACAAGATGCTGAAGGTGGCACGACATCCAGAAGGGGATCGCTGTCATGCTCGACATTGCCACGTCTGGAGCCATCCTCAGCCTATTCGAGCATCAATGGTTTTGTATGCAGTGATACTTTGGACAAGAAGGTTCTGCTGACCAACGAGTCCAGGTGGAGCTCCGATGATGTCAAGAGGGATCCATTTATGACAGTGGCCGCCTTTGGAAGCCAGGGTGGTGGTGATATGGATGGGGCGAAATTGAGCCGACCAGAGTCTCCCGAACCTGTATATTGCGATCCTTCGGAAATGGTGTTGGGAAACTCGATGATGGGAAGCAACGCGACGGAAGAGCACATTTATGCCACTCTTTCGGAACGCTATGCCTGTTCCACCATCTCTGAATGTGATGCAGATATCGACAACGACGAGCCACTCGTGGATGACTACGGAGATGATAACAGTTCAGTCACAACTTCGGCCAGCGACGATTTTGAATTTCACCACACCAGACCCACGTTTTCCCTGCCGTACGAATCGCCTCGATTAAATCGCTCTCGATGCTCCGTTAACCAAGGTGATTAAAGACTAATTTGCTTTGTTTTTAAAGGTCTGGTAAACATCGATTTCACAATTGAGCGCTTGTTAAATTATTTTGGTGCAGTCATGGATGATTCGGAAGTTACCACCTACGACAAATATTTGGACTTGGTATTTTATTTTGATTGACTTGACCTTTCAATCTACGTTATCCTCAGCACTGTAAACATCTGAAACTGCTCGTTGGTTTATGAACTTAAGCTTTGCAGCAAATTCGTTTCAGCCTTTCTCATTAAACATGTTTCATTTTGCTTTTCAGGCAGCGTAACAAAAACCCTTCTCAATACACCTAGCTATGAGCCTTTCATTTTTTCGCAAGCTGAGCAAGATCGAAACCGAAATTTCCGTCACGTTGTCGATCTTCCGAGCACGACCCCCAGCAGAGCCTCAACCCTTTCGGTGAAGTCGGTTGACAGATCATCGGAAGTGTCTTCGATGCACAAGAAAATCGCGAGGGTTCAGGCGAGGAATGTGCATTGCGATGGAACCATGGACCATGGCTGCCCTCCCCGTAAAGGCACAAAGCTAACACGATGCCAGCGGAACACCTCACTATCCATGAACGATATCGATATGCTCTCAAGACTTAACGACGAAGACACCGAAGAAGTCGTTTATGTATTATCAGGAAAAAGCGAGTCCACCCTGAGTTTGTATAAGTTTAATGGTGGGGGCGACGATGACACTTTGGATAGGCCGATGATCCGATATGCTCGCTGTCTTCCCACTCAAAATGGGACAGATCTGGGAAGTCGCTGTCACTCGTCCAGAAGTTTGCAAGACAACCATACTGATTGGGATTCTCCCAGCATTTTAAGAAGTGAAAGTTGTCAATCTCCATGTTTTAACGATCACAGAATCGACACCTTGGCTTCGCCACACATCAAAAGGCATTATCACCGAAACCCCCTCCTCACGAGAAGCCGGATTTACAAAACCAATGCTGCGCAACAAGGTTACAACACAAACAACTGGAAATATCGAGCTTCAGTCTTCCCCAGGCAGGATTTTCCTTGGAGAAAATCTCATACGAGGCCCTTTAAAATCCCCTCTGCGGCAACTCGACACTCCACAGCGTACAAGAAAAACGTGGGATTTCGCCCAAATTTCGACGTGGTCAGAGATTACGAAATGAACGGCAATAACACAGGTATGTCATATCAGAAGAAGTTCGTATCAGACTTCTTGTAGCACCAGTATGAAAATATTGTATTTAGCCTTCAATAATTTTTTATATATTTGTACAAATATTTATATTTAGCCTCATGAGGACCATGTATTTTTCATATAGAAAAAAAATTTACTCATTTTGCAAGCATTTCTATAAAGGACATTTTATATTTACAAGACCCTACAGGGGTGTGCGATGGCATGGGGTTGTCACCCTATTTAATAAAAATATTCAAAAACTTATAATTTAGTTGATTGTTAGTTTTCTCATTTTGCCTAAGCTTGTTGGATAAGTGTTATGAAACTAACTTTTCAGAAATCAATTTCAGTTTCAAAACTGCTGAAATCGGCGTGACATGCACAATACATATCAGGAGTCAAGCTTCCCTGGCATTTAGTTTTAAAGTTTTTTTAAAAAAATTGACTTCCACACTTGTACACGAAATGTATTTGGCTAAACCTTAATCATGATAGAAAATTAAGTACATGTTGAATTTGAGATAATGTTGAATTTTAATCTGGAAATCAATATGTAAACTTGAAAATCATGAATGACATTTCTGCAAAATAATCGAGAACACCAACAAAACCATGCCAGGATGGTTGGTTATTCATGGAAAACTACTCTTAAGATTATGTAATAAATATCAAATGTTGTAAGTAGAATCAAAATTTAATAGTGCACAAAATAGATAGAAGGAAATAATGCAATATAGTAGTAATTCATTGAAATTTTAAGCAATTTTAGTCAACCAGTCTTCAACTGAGGCAAGTTGCGGGCCTTCACTTTTGTCAGCAGCTGTGCATTCAGCGAAGTCTACACGTAGAGGTTGTAAATGTTGGAATTCGAAATCTTTGCCCTTTTTCCCAATGAAGGCAGTACTTTTCTCAGAACTATCTGTAGATTCCAGTGCTGCAGAACGGGTCACACGCAAGGTATTCCTGTGTAAAATATTTTTTTTGCAATTTGCTAGTTTTTAATGGCAAGTATCACAAGTGGAATGTTTTCAATTACTTACATCTCTTTCTCCAATTGACTTTTGATCAGGTTGGCCGATTTTGCCAAGGCATTGTCTGAGGTATAAAAACATGAAACTTCAAGATTCAGATAAGTTTTTTTTAAATGCATACTACAATGTTATTTAAATTGAGCACCTTGCTTGTTACAAGCAACCAACAATGCTGGGCAATTGTGTGTAATGATCTGCTCACTCAACAAACTGTAAAGATACCTGTAGGAACACAGATAATTAAGACAAGGTCATATGTAATGTATTTAACAGTCATAAGATGCTTTGGCAATTCTCTCACCCTGCCACGTCTTTTAACTGGGATTGAAACGTCATGCTGTCCACTAAGAAGATGATGCCTCTCACAGAAGATCGGAAGTAGTCGACAAAACGACTTCTCAGCCGTTCGTGTCCAGGTAAGTCAACCACCCGCAGGATTTTCTGGAATTTTGTAAAATATATTAAGCACTTTGAGCCAAATGGTACCAATGAAAATTTAACTTACAACTTTAACAATACAGTTACAAATACCTTGCCATTTTTTGTTTGATATGTGCCACTATTCTCTTTGATGGACGTATGAGTATCGACATGCCTTTTGTGAATGAGCTATTGCAAAATTGGAAAAAGATTTAATTTCAACCTAGTCTGCGTAAGCTAATAAAATAATCGAATAACACTGTCCCATGACCTTTTGACCGAATTGGACGGCCCTGTCAAGTGCTAGCTAAGTGACATTTCCACAACCTGCATGCACAATTGTTGCATACGAAAATAAAACAATGCGAGGTATTTGGGGTGTCGCCGATACAAACAGCAGGACTCGCCAATATACATCCAATAAATATGGAACATACCTGTGAGAATAGCAAAGTTTTCCCAGAATCACAGAGTCCAATTATTAAAATTGTTTTACGAAGGCTTCGACGTCTGTTGATAACGAACAGCAAGACTATTTAAATAATAGCATACACATTCATTAATTATTCAAACGAAAAACGTATCTAGGAACGTTGCGGGAGCAAGCTATCAGCCAACATATGGATTACCTACTGGAATATAGGGTAGCAAGTCTATATGCACACTTCGAATAAAAAGATGGACTTACGGATGGAAAGTAACACAACTATTCCTGCTACTATAATTCCCGTTACGGCCAGGTCATCATTTCCAACAAATGATTTTAATTTAACAAAAATATCATTAAAAACATTATGCTCGTCGTGGACACCTCGATTTTGGGTTGCCATCGTTCTGTCACTACACTACAAACCACGGGTACGAGCCACGTAAGTTTAAAAGCGCTTGCAAGGCTGGCTGACCAAATTTGAACATGGTTATTTCAGAGAGGATTTGTATCGAAAACTTCTAGAATTTATTACATTTATATATAGTTATAGTGTATTATTTACGCCCCAAAGATAAAATATTTGCATTTCGGTCTATATTCTTTTGTTTTCGCGAACTGATTCATGGGAAATATAAGGTAGTGTGAGCAACTCACAAAATCAAGAACTCCCCACAATTTATTTTTTTTCACGACGAATTCTAAACATGCTCCTTCTATAGTGGTTGTATGTTGGAATGTAGTGGTTAGTGGTTGCGCGTCATGCCGAAGATACATTAGCCGTAATGATTTGAAGGTAAGTCTTTTTACTTCGAAATACAAACTTCCACCGTATATTAGGCATGTGTCTATATTTCCATTTATCCAAAATTTGAAAGACACCATTTTTTTGAAGAACTAGTAATAAATTGTAGCTCGAGTTAGGTGCCATATTTGAATTCTTTACATGTACACTGGTACTGTATATATGTGGAAATTATGATAAAATACAATTGTGTAATTAAATAACATAAGTAAAACTTGTGAAAATGCTTGGAGCATATAAAGCGCATATGATTATGTACGTGCAAGTCAATATTGTCTGCGATTGATTAGAATCAAGGAAAAACGATTCCGTTCCCGCCTTACGATCCTTGCTGGACGTTGCCCAACAATTTACGTACTACATTGCAATTAAAATTAATAACATTATTGACATACATGTATTGTCTGAGTACAACAATAATCATTGTCTCGTGACAAATCTGAAATGACACGCTTGATTGATGAAATCCATTCTTACAATATCGCCCATCAGAATTGCCAGAAAATAGCAGAATCTAACCGTTTACATAATACTAATCTTTATGTATAATTGATGACAATTATGACCGTACATATACATGAGTGATGCATGTACTGATGTCATCATATACAGTATATTATATAATGTAATTATTGCATTTTATGAAAGTATGGCTTTAACTGAGCACTTTTGAATGCACCCAGTACTTCACCAAGTTTCCCAAAATAGATGAAAATTCGTTTGAGCCGGTTTTACATACTAGACATTTCAACACCCAATGGCTTTAATACCGCCTTTGCATCTCTACGGACTAATATGTGTTCCACTTTAAGCGCGATGATATGGGTTTTATGACTGGGAAGGATACCAAAATTTACTTTCAATAAACTTCCACCTACGGGGTCATTTGAAAAAGTTTTATGACAGGATGATACAGTATCTGCGTGCATTTCATCACTAATGTTAGGATGCATCCATACCCATGCCTCACATACTGCAAAGAACTGCCAATGAACCTTAAAAGCGACAACAACGACATTCAGTAGAGAGATGCTTCCAGTTAGGAATATAATAATCATAAAAAACATCATAAAAATATTTACTTAGACAATTTTAAAACCGATCCATCTGCACACGTGTTACTTCTATGTCTTATTTTGTCAGTTTGGCAAAGATGCCCTGAAAAACGTCCAAGTTGCCCATCATCCCCTTCAGTGCGCGTTTCCTATCTTGCATACGCCTCTGGAAATAGCCTTAAAATAGTGTGTATTTATAGTTTTAGTCTGACATTCTATGAGGGTACACTAACTGACAAGCATTAGAATGTCTCAACGTACATGTATTCATAAAAAATGCTGTTCAACCAGCATGCACCACCCTGCAACTTGGTTTTTTGCACGCAAGAAGGCTAAGCCCTTGAAAACGTAACCGTATATCAGTCTACAAGTGGACGACCAAGGATAACGGATGAAAACGGATTCGGATGGCAATAGTCCAGAATGATCATAAATAGGAAGAGGAATATTCTCGTTTGAAAAGCAAGGAAGTAAACAAGAGCTTCTTGGTTTATTTTTTCGGTTTCATTGGCATGATCTTGCATCCCTTTCTTGAAGCAATAACGAGAAACTGGTAGTTTACACGCAACCTTTAAACTCTTCTTAGCTAAATCTCCCTTGCACCAAGTAACTAGACCTAGACGAGCGTTTACTTAAAATCTGTCATCACATTTTTGTGATGTTGAGACTTCATCTACTCCTACATGTAAGTCATTATTCGTCACAATATCAGACCCTCTGCCTCTATAATGATTTTAATTGTTTTAAAATTTGAGTACAACCTGCAAATGATGGATTTTGGTCAGAAAAAAAAACATTCTCAACGGAGGAGAATTTGTTTTGCCTAACTGGATGATAAATGGATTTTAATCCAATGTTTTATGAAACAGCTATGGTGACATCATCATTTGGCAACCCCACTCACTACATCATCATTTGTTATCATTCAGCTAACCCCCTCCCGCCTATATACATTATAAGATATTGACATAATGCATGGACATCTCCTTACTTAGGCTAAGGTATCGTAGTCTTCATGTAAACATAGTGTTTCAAATTTTGACAAGTGTAGATAAAGGTATGATAATGATCTCCTGTGATGCTGATGGTTTTAAACGAACTGCTCGGTGCATGGCGTCCAGTATGGAAGGCCTCATTGAGGGGGAAATGGTTTATACTAATGTAAACTGATGTAAACGTTACGAAAAATGAATGCGAAGGAATGGGGGTGATAAAACCTGAAAGCTTGCTTTGCTTAGTTTAAAAACCACCTACATGTATATTAGAGGCATGGACTCACAATTTCAAAGATAGTACTCGCATGGCGTGCTAAATCAGAGTGAAACCTAATTAGGGTGACATTTCTGGAGTTTCATAAAACAAAAATGCGCTGAAATAAAGCTACGTGGAACCATCCTTTTATTTATTCACGAGCACGCATCACGCAACTACCAAAGAAGCCCAACCCAAATCTGGTAAACCAGTGCAATACGCATAGTACATGTACATTGCATATTTGGATTTGACCAAAAATAAGGCCAGGTAGAGCTGCTGTATTCAAGTTTATATCGCGCTGTAAATAACAACAGGGAACCCCAGTACTGAATTAGCCTTGTTTGGGGCAGCTGGTGGATGTGCCAGGCTCTGCGTTTTAGACTAAAGTTAGTGTTCACTTTCGCACCAGCTTGACGCTATTTTGGATACGTCCTAAACATTGAAAAGTGCATTACACCGCTAATGCTATGTAAATTGGATACTCTCTCGGAAAAAATAAATCATGCAAGATGAAGGTAAGGGGAAATTTAATCCTTGACAATTTTCAAGGCATTAGAGAGTGCCAGAAAACAAGAAAACGAAACGCGTGACATCATCCTGACGTTGACATTCCCCAAATTCCGCACGTTCTCCGTATTGCCGTGGGTAGACTGTCCGGAATTTGGTGACGACGGTCAAGGCCGACGTCACACGTTTCGTTTTCGTTTTCTATTTCTTGTTTTCTGCGAAATTAATGGAACATGTCTCTGTGTATGCAACGTCCAAAGTTTACAATATCCGTATTTTTTTCTTATGGCATCGTATCTTTATTTTATCTCAGTCGGAAAGGGGCTTGTGCATCAAACTGCAAATTCGTCTATAAGTAATTTACTACACAATAACAACATTTGTTCAATCTAAAAAATAAATTCTTAAACTTCCTTCTGCAGTATCAAATAAATCAACGTATCGTGCCGTGCAATTTTCGTGCTTTACAAGCTTTCAAAACCAGTGTACAGTGCAATCGCCGTAATTCATAAGCTATCATAAATTGATTTTTATTTCTAATCTCCTTGCCAGCTTTTATGATATGGGTGTCGGAACAGGTCCTGCATGGGAAGGACGTGGGGGAACTCACCAAACCCATTTATTCTTCTTAACGTGAACTGGCTTTACGACCAAGATTTATGTGCCATTATGAACCCTAAACAATTATTTTTCAACTTGATGGTGTTGCCTCCACCTGGAAATAACTTTATAAGCTTAAGTAGAGAAAGTTTGGATCGACCTTAACCTCCCAAAGGGTAGGCGTGACGTTTCGCATTTTAGCTTCCACTTATTACTTTTTGAAATGGATTTGTCATTTTAATTTTTGGTTACCGTCACTTCTTATTGAGATTGCAACTAATATTAGAGAACAGAAAAGAGACCAAGCCGGGATTCGAACCACGAACCTCCCGCTTACAGGGCGGACGTCCTACCAGTTGGACCACTTGGTCTTCCTGGTGGGCATCAAACCTGGATCATCCTTCCTGTTTCTCTGGGTGCCACTCAACCATGGAGCGGCAAATTTCGACTAGAATAAGCTTCTTATAATTGAAACTTGTTTATTTTCAGAGATCGTTATTTGTTTCGATGATATGAGCAGCTTCCCTTCGGTCAAAGTGAACAATGAAAAGACTATCGAGCTCATCCAAACGGCAAGGTAATCATATTTTATATTGTAGTTTTTATTGAAACTTGGTAATGAGTTATTCGTAGCATTTATTAGGCGAACTTGAGAGCGTTATAACGGGCCTTACAGAATGTTGGTTTCTTTTTTAACGTTCATGTTTAGCTCAAAATAGGGCATCTTGGTCGAAAATTATGATTGGCAATTTGTCATATTCCAATGCATATTACATGGCATATTTTTCTATACATTTGTAATGGTCCCTAATCTGGTTTTAGATTTGCAACAAGCGTTAGAAACAGGAAGTCACCTGTATGAACTGTTGACATGCTATTAATTTGCAGCGACTTAAACTTGCTTGGTTCCAAGTGCCTTGAATCAAACTACTCTAATGCAGCATTATCACCCCATAATCAAGCCGGGCTAAGCTATGCGAAACATGTTCAAATGCATGACTTACTTATATTAAGGTATCTTATTCTAAATGTAAGCAAAGTGTATGTGTCAGTGCGCGGTTAGAAACTCAAACTGGCTGCAAAACGTGCTGGGTGTTGCCAAGTTAAACGGAAATAGATCCTCCACGTCAGCATGCATGAAATTCCTGCCATAACGAATTTTGTACTGCGCATGAGCAACTCATCAACTGTACCGGTATCAAATGGTTTAAATTTGCCGAAAATAGACAGTGAGTTGCTTCTCTGAAATAGTTTGAATTGTTTAATGGATTTTATTCTAATAACGAATTAATGCGCAGTGTTGCGCGTGCCCACCCTTAATAACACTGTGGCAGGCACAATAAGATAGTGAGTATGTGTCAGGATCAAAGTCAGGGATCGAAATGGAGGCCATGTTTATCCATCTCGGTTTATATAGACCTATAAGTGTGTGAAGCTCATCATTTCATCTGAAGCTTTTAACATTACGCGGCAGAATCTTGTTTTTATAAAGACAGACGATTTTGATTCGCTGATGAACATAAGAAGCTCTATTTTGCTCTATTTAAGAAAAATGTCTGCAAATTCTTCAATTATTGTTTCCCAATGTTGTGCTTTGTGTGGCATACTTTTCGATCGCTGGTGCGGGATGTCATGGATACGACTCGTTTCTGTCAACGATTTAGCTAAAATTGTTTTCCAGAAATACAAATCCATAAAAAATGAGGTTGCATTTATCAGAACGTAAAAAAATGTTTCCGCTAAGCTTATGTTCAAGACAGGATGTAATTTTGGTTTTCAGGAAAGTGTACTCATTTGCTGGCAGTGATTGCCTGATGGTAGGGGCAGCCAGATCAGAAATTGCATTGTTAGGTTAGGTTACTCTAGAATAGGTTATGTTAGGGGAAACACAAAAAGCACCCACACAGTAAATGAATTGGATTAATTCCGACGCCTAGTGCAGATGTCATTTTCGAAAACTGGACAAGCAGAGTGGTTATCATACAGGGGTAATCATATAGTCCTATACCCATTAAAAAAATTGATTCATAAAAAAACTATAGTTACAGGGAAAAAAATTGTGGAAAAGTGAGAACTAAGTCTTTTATTTTATTTATTGGGTTCACTTTTGGCTTTTGAATTTTTCTTTTCCATTTACCCCCCAAATTTTGTTCTTTGTAACTCAGTTTTTTTAATTTAAAATTATGAGGGATGGACTTATGATCACTTTGTATAACTATTTTATGCATATTTCGAGCATGGGCTATATCAAAATTTGTCCTGAAAAAATTTAAATAACGAAATTGGGAAAGTATTTCATTTGCTTCATTTTCACAATGCTCATGAAACTTGTAAAATACTTCAAAATGGATTGAATAAGTTGGACAGGGCTAGAATGTGAAGGAGTTTTTTCTTCTTGGCAATGAAACTGAATTTCTATTACTTTGCTTCAGTTTATTTCCTTCGCATCAGATCTTCTCCTTTTAGATTTCACGATGTATGGCGTTAAACAAAGTCGTGTAATTATTTTCTCGTTCATTTCCATCTATACATGTGCATACCGTCTGTATAACGAAAGAAACAAGCCAAGGGTTTAACGGGAAATTTAAGTTTCAAGGAAAAGATAACAGAAAATCGATATTTCGTAAGCAACGACGATATAACATATTTATTGGGCTGTTGTGTCCTTTAATTATCTCTTTATTAAAACAACTAGCATGATTGACAAGGTTAATCTCACTAAATAACGATGAGAAAATTGCAGCTCCCGTCGCGGATATTGCGCGCATACATATTGCAGTAAATAATTTATAAGTCACTGTGCTGGTGGTCATGCACATTGGAAAAGTCTATAAGTTATTATCAGATCGTAATTGTGATGCATTCGTGCATTAGGCCTTTGTAGCATAATGCACATCGTGCACGGTTTTATTGATGGAAATATTTTACGGAATGGGCCTTTGGCATTTTCATAACTGGAAAGCTAGATGGCTAAATGTCAAATTCAATTGGTCATCTGGCGTGCATGTGGGAAAAACTTGCCAACGAAATATTCATGAATATTCAGACATGGTTTGAGTGCGAGCTCGAAAACCGCAATTGAAAAGCAATGAGTTTCGCCGTAAATTCCTGTTATTTTCTGGTTGTTTCGTCTGCATTTCGTCCGCATCATGAACTTTAATTATATTTTGTCTCAACATTCACGACAGCTCGATTGACAGTAGTAATTTGGACTAAATTGTTGACTTGAAATTGAAACAGGTCTAAGGGGAAAAACCCCTCCAAAAGTAATTAATTCATGCCCGGTTCTACTAGTTAATGCTGGTCTGAGCTCAATAATTTGTTGCCCTAATTTTTTCATTTGAACATGACTACATGGATGCATTGCACGTTGCATACTTGTGACCGTGGAATATACTTAGACGAATCGAACACACGGGTACAACCTGAAACAACAGTGTCAGCTTATCAACATATCTGCCAAAGTTATGCTATGAAACTGCTATCAAATGTTTTCCCACAAGCGAATACAGTGTAAATAGCACGGCCCCTACGACCCATTAGATTGCTCTCTAAATATGATTTGTGCTTAAATAAAAAATATTTTCATATCCCATTAGGATATGCGGGTCCTGTAGAATACACACACATCGGGAGTATGTGCCAGTTGGACACGGGCGAACTGTAATTGATTTTTCATATTCCATATAAACAACTCAAACGAACATGTTCAAGGGAAACATAACGCTGCTGGTTACTCATTAAAAATACAATAGAGAAAATGAAATGGCAGAATCACGCCGATTCATCCTGCGTGAATAGGACCGTTTCTGAAAATGGTCAAATTTTAGGTTGTATTTTGGGTATAGGTGTGACGAACAAACACACAGAAGCTGGCCAACATGTTCATGTACATTAGTTTTCCGGCATCCCTGAAGATTGGCAATCACTGCTAACTTCATTGCAATGCTAGTCGGCCGGCATCCCTGAAGGATGGCAATCACTGCTAACTTCATTGCAATGCTAGTTGGCCTGGATACTGTAACAGACTAATAAGTAGCTTATTACTTTTACCCTATTATCGTCACTGCCTGACTTGTGCCATGTGTTCGAAAAGTTAGGACCAACTTCTAAAATGTTGAGGCAGTACCACACTTATCGCACACGTATTTCAACAGTAGCACGACTCGAAAAATCCAGATTTACAGAAGTAGCATATTTGTAAATCGTTTCGCATATGAGCACCATTAAATTGTTTCAGAAGTGACAAACCTGCCAATGGTGAGAAAACTTTGGGATATAGGATGTATTGCTATTTTCGGAAGATATGTGTCATTTGGCTATAACCTAAAATTGACAATTGTTGGGTTGTATCGTTGTGTTGAAATACGTGTTCGATGTACGATTGCATATTGTACATAGAACCGACCCTGACGATACCCGATTTTCCAGAGCGCTAAACGAGACGGCTTAGAGAGCCGTGTATAGCAACAGACGGAAATAAAAAATGTGGCAATCGACATTGACGCAATCGATTAAAGCGATGACTATCTTGCCAAAAAGCGGGCATTTGTTTGTGGGAATCCCTCGTTGCCTGCAAATGGGGTCTACCCTGTAACCTGTAGCGGAAGTGGAGAGAGCGCTGCGCTTCCGCTCCCAATTTTTTGGCGCAGATGTCGATCCTTGGGCTGCTGCATCCACTTCTGCAGATTTCCTAGACTTTAGCGTTGCATTTATGGCCCGTGTACGCGCGCCGCGCCGCCCAGCGGCACAGTTTTCGTCACTTCCGAGCATAGCTGGTTCAGCCGAAATAAGGCAACGAAAGAAGCAGCAGCATCGTTTTTCCTAAAATGTATATATTTATATTCTAGCGCATTATGGGCCTTAGGTCTTTCGAGAATGCCGTGGGTCCGCTACAGACCCTTTAAATTCAGTTTAGCTCCCAGTAGTATACCGTCGAATTACAGTAACCGGTGAGCTGAAGAAATCAACTTTGGAGTAACGAGGATATGTCAATATATAGGTAGGAATACCGATATCTGTATCTATAGAAATACCGATGCATTTCTTATTCGTGGATTTGCAGTATAGCGTTGTTGCAGCCCGACGTGCCTAGCTCATCGTATGCATTGCGGACCGGGATTTATATGCAAGTTTGCAAATTGGTGCAACCGTCTAAAACGCTGCATTCGAGGTCCCTATCAATTATATTTTAATTTTTTTTTTTTTTGGATTTTGCAATATTTGGAATTTCCCAGGCTGGAAATTGGGGTAGTGTTGCATATATAGTGTTGCGTGCCATTCAGTGTTGCATATTTCGTTATAAGTCCTATTGCTATTGAAAAAGGTGATTTGCAAGTAGATGTACATGTAGAGGCAGAGTTACAGTTGTGGGTCGTAAGGTGTGTTGCACCAAATTTGATGCAGACGCGGTGTAATCATCGATTACATCGTATATTCGATGTATTCGAAACGATTCCATCGGAGTTAAGTGCAAATCTCCATTAATTTGAAAATTGTTCTGGGATATTGTACAGGATAGCAAAAAAACAGATTTTCGTACATAAGTCTATGTACATTAACATATTTTAAGCAACGATGTGGTACTACAATTTGTTGGCTAAACCGCTTAATGTACAAGTACTAACCAGTCTATCTTCTTGTAGATGATTTGGTAATGGTTTATTTCGGTGTCGTTGCATACAGTTTGGGACATTCCACTTCTGTATACAGTAACAAATTACATAAAAAATCAAATTGATGTGCTGTATATCATTTGCAGGACAAAATGCATATGCCTAGCAAAACATGTAAAGCGGTGAAACAAGTAAAAAATACAAGAAGAATGAAAACTTGGTGATGATTTAACTTGTCCACCTTAATGTCACTGGTCAGTTGCAGCGATAACTTGACGAAACTCGTTGCTATAAAGAGGGGCTTTTTCCACTAATTTGTCAATAAAGTGTGAAACATTTACTTCAGAAGGTAGTCGTTCGCTTCCGTTAAAATGCCATTAAGATTTGTGCAAACGCAAACTAGCATCAAGGGGATTAATTCCCAATGCAGCACTTGAAAAAATTAATTCAAAGCCTGAATTGTAAACAATGAAAGCTCCTGAATTTGGGCATCTCGTGAATTGCTTAGAAAGCTTAGAACTGCAATAGCTAAGGCATGCAGCTACATGTATATATGCGAATACGTTTACAGTGTCTAAGTCAAGAAGTAATTTCAGACAAACGCGCACGTTGCGGTTCTGTTGTGTTCGTTTCCTAAGTCAAATTTGCTTTCATTTATGCCGAAATGATAAATATAGATTTTTTAACTAGAATGATGTTTTATGTTGCGTACACGAGGCCGTATTCTGAGTCGAGGGCCGAGAAACCGCGAAAAATGTGATGACATAATATTTGAACGCCCTGTAACATGTATAGAATTTCTCTGAATAATATCAGATTTTACCAGAATTCCCTACATCTCCTCGACTACTATTTTGGCTACGAATTGTAGGTGCTGTGAAACTGATCAGCTGATTTCGTTCTTATTCTTATTCTTGTTCATTGTTCCAAGACTGGGTTTTAAACCGATTATTCACGAGTACTAAACTGAGTGTAGTGGCATGACCGCTAGCTATAAACAATAAACAATTTTTTTGCGCTAAACCCCCAACATTTAGCTGGTTATGTCGATAGTTCGTCTCCATAGTAATTGGTCCCGTCTTATCATAACAATTACTCAGCCAGCCAATTATACATTTGGGTCGTAACAAATTGCTGCCTTGTCCCTTCACGTAGTTGGACGTTGTTTTGGCATGTGTTAGCAGTTGCTTTTTTTGTGCGCTATGTCACAGCGTGTTATACCTAAGCGTAGTTGGCAGACGAAGGCTATAGGACAAGAGAGAAATCCAATAAATAAACGTGCACATATAGCGAGGACTAGGGCGAGAGAGCAAGCTAAAATTGAACGGTGCTGCTACTCTACCCACAATTCCCTTTGTAAGACCGCATTGAAGCAACTCTGCGAATTCCAGCACGCTAGATTGGACGCTCAGCTGAAATTCCGCCAGCCTGCTTACTGTATTACGTCCATGTGTCCGATAATATTGTTTTATATGGACACTATTAAGGGGATCAGCGTCGAGAAATAATTTCATTTTTACCAGAACAGCGATGCGGAACGGCGCTTTATAACTGATGGATATTCGTGTATGGCATGGTTTTGCAATGGGATTATTCTGCAAATCTCTACATGTACGTACGCAATTATGGTATTGAAATTATTGTTAAGATCATTCGGTAATTGTTAAAATTGTTTCATTAATCCGTTTTCACGCTTTCGCGTGATTGTCTATAATCGATGGTTTTGATAACGACTGACGCCTGCAAGGTCGAGGGCGCTCAAATTGAAGACTTGAATATCAAGAAGGTTCTAAGTGCCTGGTAGTCAATTCTTGCAGCATTGCCTGCCAAGCCTTCCAATATTCAAAAGTGTACCTCAATAATATAGCATCCCCGATGTTCTAAGCAAATCGTACCAAATAAACGCTACTACAGTTGCAAAATATTGCAAAATTTTGTTGGTTATCTCACGAACATACGTTTGGTACATAGATGCTATTGAAATTCAACTCTTCAATTTATGGTTTCATGATGTATTTCTTATTATACTCAAGTGTACATTAGTGTACATTTAATGGATCAGGTGTCATCAGGCTTTCTTGAATTAGTTGGCGATAAGCATGTGTGTCTGCCCTGACCTCGTGATGAACTGTCAAGGTTGCAATATGATTTGTTCAGTTTTTTACTGATTTATTATTTAATCGATACGGTACATTGCTATGTCTATAAATGAGAAAAAAAATTATTGGTTTGTTCTTCATTACGTATGTATCAGTTTTCTTTTGCATGACGCTTCTTTCAATTTAATCAGCGACATGTTGACTACCAGTCTGGAAAACCTAGAAATTCCCCCCTAACCTACCTAACCAAATAACCAAATCTAACCTGCACCAACCTAAAAATGTCATTTGTGATTTACCTATACATTACCCTTTTAACCGCCAAGCAATCCTTGCCAGCTTACGAAATGTGAGGGAATGCCGGAGTATGTCAGAGTCTATAACGGCATGGTATTTGAAGGTTTATTTGAGGTGTACACCCATGACACATGTACATGTATGTGCCTCAATAAGCCAGTAAACGTGTTAAAATAATTAGCTTAATAGTCGTCAGCTCATTAATGAATTAATGATTAGTGTGTTGCTTCATTCGCTATGTAGCGCATGCCGTGCTTTTGTGCTCCCTTCCGTATTTTCACCACACCCAAATTAATACGCATTGATGGTTTGTTGCATAGCCCAATAAAAATCCGACTAATATGTACGCAGAAATTGCATTCTTAGATCAGCCCAGCCTGGGTAAACATCAATCAGGGTAATTTGGTGTCTTGGAACCCGCAGATAATTGAATAATTTAGTTGAGGAAGTCATTCGAATTTGATGATTTATTTATAAACCGGTATAATACGTTGGAAGTGAAAATTGTTGGATAATTATATCATTGAGTCCCTGATCGCTTTCAACTCACGTTTGCTAACATACTTATTGGCTTACACGATTGGCTTAATCAATCGTATTTAGATAATAAATAATCCTGTCATTTAAATAATACATGTACTACGAGTCGATAGTTTACTTCACAGATAATGCAAGTCCAGTTTTTTTTTGTTGCAAAATTGAGTTAAACCTATATTCTGAATCACCTAGAGCATAGTTGTGTTTTTTCAAATGTAGGAGATTCACAGGAATTGAGACCGAAGATAATCACGAAATGAGCAAACGAAATTTTTTTTTTATTAAAAAATGGGAAATTGGTTTTCATCTTACATTCTGTGAAATTCGTTCATACAGCATTTTACAGTCTCCCTGTTTTTTATAATATAGGGCAGAAACAATTCGAAATTGGTATCATGGGGCCCATAAAGGACACGAAGATTCAGCAAATTCAATTTTTCTCGTTTGCTCGAGTATTCTTCTCAGAGCTCCAATTCAAACGCTCCAGATTACTGCCCTTACCACCGCTTTTTTTGTATCATGCTTGAGCAACGAGAAATACTTCAAAAGCTGTTTCTGCCCAATCAGATCAGCGCAAATCGATACTTGAGTCACTGCTCGTTCTCAGAGACTGGTCCGTGGTACGGGCTTAAGACTTTCTTCGAGTCCTGTTGGGAACGCCTGCATGTCACTTTCTTCCTTATGCATTAATTAAAACTATTGACGTCCTGTTCAGATATAATTACGAGACGTTTGAATTAATCATACGCGATGTGTGGCTGTTTGCAATACAAGGCATCGAATTGTCCGCACGCCAAAAAATCATCAAAATTTTCGAGGCTTAAAGCAACACCGTCTTAAAATATCTCCTAGGCTGAGAAATTTCCATCTTGCAGCTGATTAGCGAAAGAAGAGTGCTATTTCTGTCATCGTCACGTGTTATCAATGCGTTTAACGATGAAACAGATTTCGATTATTTTCACATTTTCTTTGAATTATAAAAAAATGGACAGATACACATGTTGATCCACTATACTGATTCGTTGAGTTTTGCTGAATTTTGTTTTCGTACTGGTTTCATTTCACATCGTAAATAGCAAATTAATAGTGGCAGTTGATCAAACAACCTGATGTAAGTTAAGGATAACATATGTCAGGCGATTATTAATTGAACTCATGATAATGCATGTAGTGATGGTCGCAACATTAATACTGCCCCGACACGACCAATTAATCTGTTAATTACTTGAGAATCAGTGGTAGTGGCATTATTATATGCATCAATATTTTAGTGGGCCAATATGATGATTATTTTCTTCAGTAGTTAAGCTCAGTATCATCATGGACTTCGCTATAACGTTACATACAAATTGTGGAATTTTCGAGAACAACTATAAAATTGTTGCCCTATAGAACTCCTAATGTACTAACTTTTTACCGTCAACTAAATGCTATTATCCCCTATGCACATTTTGGTTAATATTTTTGCCGGTCACCCACTAAAATGTTGACGCAGCGTCAAATTACAATCATTAAAAAGTTTCTTCCTCACCCTGTACATAAGTTTTCTGACGCCCCTTAAAGGTTGGCAATCACTGCTAATCTCGTTGCAACGCCGGTTGGTCTGACCTCTGATCTGCATCCATCTATCTTCATACACATCTTCATAAATGGCAAATATCTGTGTTTGTTCGCCCCACCTATATACAACACGTGCATGTACATGTATGTGCTCAGAAACTAGCTATCCGACCAATTTCGACCAAATTTGATCAAATTGATTCTCGTGACACTCCTATGACGAACACTATAAATATTTGACCTAATTGACTGGATTTCCCCCTTCATAGGGCGTGAAATATTGCTATGTTTCACATAACGCCTATCGCAATACCACATAGCAATATCACAGTATTTAACGCAATATCGCATGGCGCCTTATGCTCATACTGTCTTAATCACTTTATCACGTACTTATTCGTAATAACTAACACGTAATAATGAGTACTCATCCTCGACAATAAAATAATTAGATATACATGTATTATATTGCCAATGCTTAGTAGAACATTATCATGGAGATAAACGCGGCTGTGCTGTTCAGACGCAAGAATCTGGTTTATTTCTAATAATTCACACACTATTTTCTGGAAATTCCAATGTCTGTTAATGTCTCTCGAAACCTCGTTGGAACGACCATAAAGAATTTTGTAATGATCGTAGATTTAGAATGGAATGCATCGCGTCACTGTGGCTTGGCTAAAAATTCGAACTGTGTACGAGCCCTATGTTTGCCAGTAATTTGTTGTTAAAAGCCCGTAATGACTATTTTATGATTTTGCTCAAACTCATTTTCAGCCATCTTTTTGTGCCTTATGTTCCTCTATAGCTCCAGTCCAACCAATATTTTGGAGCACGGAAGCAAACTAGATACTGTAATTGAATGTTAAATGACGTCTGGCTCGCTATTAAACGTTTGAATATTTAAGCCCGGTTTTAATTTAATAACAATTGACGTCATATCGTTGCCTCGTTCCGTAATTAAGAAACAAGCTGCAGGACCGCCTGCAGGAAAAGCTTTTCAGATTTTCTTTATCTCACTTTCCACATTTGTTAATTACGAGCCTGGTGTTGGAATATCTGGGCGAAGGCTATTTACTGGGTTGCTTATGAATATGCCCAAGCGTTAATTAAAACCGACCAAGTGTGCGTCGCCATTTTCAAATTAATTGTTTACAGGTGGCAGCTCAGGCGATCATAAAACCTACAGCGCATGCATGCAATTCGAAAATGCAACGTTTATGCAATTTTTTTCTACTGTAATATTTCTCCCGCATTTATTAAGTTTACATGTTCAAGTTAAAAAATGATACTATATACTGTACAATTGTGCCATGCTCCAAATGAACTAAAATATTTGCTTCAGTCCTACTTTTCTAGTAAGCTTATAACGGTGTAACAATGACCCCAAGCCTTGCTCTCACAATTTATTCTTTTACATTGCATGTTATTTTTTTAGTGACTTTTTACCTGACTTTAATCACCTAAAACGTAATTTCCTTTTTAGCCACCCAACCACTATTTAATTATTGCCAGCTGTCAACCCGTTAATTTTTATCATAATGTCTATGATAGAAAAGGCCATAGACACTTGTGATGATGAAAAGAACTACATTTATAGAGTTGATAAGATTACTATAGAATAGCTTCTGCCCGATATCAATGTTTTTTATTTCTACTCTACTTCTTTTGTAGAGGTGTAGAAAATTAGAAAGAAAAAAGAATTGTTTTACATGTTAGCTGCCGTAAAGTATAATAGAGGGAGAAAACTTCCCCTCACAGTTGATATGCTAGCAGTGATTGCCTGGAAGTTAAGGGGCAGCAAAATTAGCTGTTTCATTTTAGGTTAGGTTTGGTTGAATTTCTACAGCTATATAGAACAGATGTCGGTCTTGTATACTGCTAGTAGGGTAGAGGTATAAAGAATTGCTAAATACGTTATATAATGATATGGTTATCCTTATCCGTTATTTATGCGTAGAAGCACGTAGATTCTATATGCGGATCATTATTGATGTAATATTTCAAACCTAGAATAGTCTTGAATATCCTCGCATAAATTGTAATCCAAAGAGGTCTTTACAAATAGCTTTAGACTGTTTTGTTCCATGGCCTAATACACATTTCCACGTGTCTTTTTCCGATTTTCATTGTGCTCTCAGATGAGAATCAATAATTGAAATACAGCCAATCATGGAGGGCCCTTTTTTAGAGCGATTTTGATGGTTGTTGCATTACGGCACGTTGCAAGACCGCTAGTAGCCGAATAAAACTAGGACAGTGTGATGCAGTTGGCTCATTGTTTTCCGGAAATAGTAACTGGAAATGGATTTCCAGGTTGAAATTCATGTCGTCGTATTACCAGGCACTCTCGTGGTATTAGTTTTAATCAATATTTAATGCCTAAGCCTTTATCCCAACTCGAATTTAATCAATGTTCATGCGCAGCCTTAAACCCACCCGGGGTTTTGTTGCATCAATTAACCCTCCATCTTTGAACTGAAGCATGGAATAATTATTTCTTCGCGCGGGGTTTATAAAACTATTCATGCATAGTATTATTAATCGAAAAATAAACAAATGTAAGCCTGGAGACTACCCCATTGCAAAATTATGTGGTGTATTTAATTTCCCAGAAAAAGGTGTTGATGGGCTAGAAAACGAATTCTCACTTTCCTGTCATAAAATCAAATTGTTGCAATAATGCCTTCATGGCGAATGGGCAAATGTCTAGCGATTTTCGAGCCCACAGCTATTCGCTGCAAATGTTTTCATTTACGAGAACACTTCAAGGAATGGCTCGTCGTTAAAATTGTTTTGTTGAAAACGATGAATTTATATATGATTTTTATTCGTTGATGTTTGTTGGATTTTTCACAGTTGTAAGGCCCCCATTGCCAGTCTGGACTGCATGGAGGATTTTGCAACTTCAACTGACGGACCCAACTCAAACCACGCTCCCATTTCCCGACAAACAAGCCTCAATGTTAACCTAGGAATCCATTATAAGTGAGTTGAATTGTTGGAAAATGTTGCATTGCCACCGTTTTGAGCAGCACGAATTCATATGAGACGCAAAGTTGTGAAATTGGTTAGACGTGTAAAACAAGCATTATTGCAGTGGAGAATGTATGGGAAAGTCAAATTGCACGGACTAGGAATTATTTCCTAACATAAAAAACGAATAAACTTTAAGTCGTGGGGCACTGTTGTTAATGCATTCATACTAAAAGTATGGACATTACACCAGAGCTTTCAAATAAAAAAAACATGTTTTACCTGGTATAAAAACATTTGTTATTGGATACATAGCTCATAAAGGCAAACCTTTTAATAAGATAATTTTTGTATATAAAATTTTGCAATTAAAGCGACATGTGTGTAATGAAGGAAATATTTCGTGATTTGAGAGCCGATATTTTACAGTTGTTTTTCTATTACTGATCCTAACCCCCATCATTAACTACGAACACCATCTTTTTTGACATTAAACGAATATCGGGAGATAAAACTGACTTAACAGTTTTTATTAATTTAGGAATTTAGGAAAATCTGGTCTTAGAGTATCAAATCTTGCATTAGGTAACTATATTTAATGATGATAATTTAGTTACATAGTTGATGAGTGTAAATTGACTTATCAGATTTTGTTAATATTTAGCAACATGGATCACGTTTGGAGCTCAAGTAACGGATGAGGTAATGACACCCGTTTTCAACAACCATTATTTATTTATTCTGATTGGTTCCTATATAGCTCTTCATTAAATATTTAGGTAGCAGAAGATATAGTAGCATTAGCTTATGATAGTGGAATAAATGTTTTTGATACAGCTGAAGCCTTCACGGCTGGCAGGTAGAATCTTAAAATTTCATTTTTATTTTCCTCATTATATGAAAACTATATAGTTTATCTTTATGCATGACATCACATATACTGAAAATTAGTTGCTTGTTTAGTATACAATAATTACAGCACATGTTTTATATACTTGGATTTATTGAACAACAGCTAAAAAGGTCAGATTGAAAAACAACAACATGTAATTAAACTTTCAGAGCTGAATTGTTATTAGGAAAAATATTAAAGAAAAAGGGATGGAGGTAATTGTTGTTTTCCAGTCATTAAAAGCTCCACAAAACTAAAAATTATCTATCTCTAAAATAAATTCTCATTTAACTTATTCGTATTAGGCGATCAAGTTACGTTGTAATGACGAAGCTTTATTGGGGAGGAAAGTACGGATCTTCTCATACTTGAAAATATTTTGTTATTCATTGCATGCCGAGGCAATGTTTCTATAACGGTTAAGTCCTAAGACACCTTGCAACAAACCAGATGGTGTTATAGTGGCCGTCATTACTGTCACTCATCGATCGTCACTCATCCCCAAATTGGAAATAATTTCATGAAAAGATAAGATGAAGCTCGACTTTCCTTGTAATGTGTCCCCTGGACTAGCTTTTCATATGAAACATATCCTCGTTTGAAGTCATTTCATACTTAGAAGCTCAAATATATACGGCGTGCCATAACATATTTTGCTGTGTGCGTTTTTAATTTATATGTTATCTCCAAGCAAAGCTGAAACTGAAAGAGGGCTATCAAGAAAGCATATCATAGAAAGTAATTACCAAAGTTTATTTTTTTGTAATTGTGAACCCTGGTGCAACATAGAAACGTACTTTTTCTACTTTTTTCCATTTCATCACAATCCGGCTTCGATTGTAATTTATTTGAAAAATTATTACCCTGTATTTTCTGTGACAAGAAAGTCCGTTTCAGTTGCAATCAGCTTTGGAATGCTGAAATCATACTTTGGTTGCATTACTATTATTCGTATTAATTAAAACGATGCGGTTGATTTCACAGGTATTCAAAGTTCTTTAGAGAGGCTTCAGCTTAACTATGTTGACGTTGTTTTTGCCAATAAAGTCGATCCTCATTGTCCAATGGAAGGTAAACTGAAACTTAAGAAAAGGTTAAATAATTAATCAAACGGATAAAATGGTGCACATTCTTTTTACTTTTTGACTCAGTTGTGGAAGCAAAAGCAGTCTCTTAATCCTATGGGCCCTAAATGCTTATGTCGAAATTTCCCCACTACTCAGATTTTGGCAATGTAATGTCTAACTGTGTATATTCACCAGCGCTGAACAGCTGTAGAAGTACATGAAAGTAACAAACATTGTATCTCAACCGTAAATAATTGAAACGCTTTCCGTTCTCAAAATGGAAAGAAGAGCTTGTGCCTCTTATACTGTATTGATATTTTTTTTTGTTGATTTTCTCTCTAAAGGTGACATGTTTATCCGTATCAATAACGAGCTCATTACAACGTATCTATAAATTTGTTTACAGAAATTGTACGCGCCTTCACTTTTTGTATAAATCAGGGGATGGCGATGTACTGGGGGACATCTAGGTGGTCGGCTATCGAAATCATGGTAAATCCAATTTCATTTGCTGTCGATAACAAACACATTTTGCAGACAACGACATTTCAATATTTTTAAACTGTTTTCATTAATATGTTGGCGTTTCTGACTTTTTTGGAACTCATACATTTATAATTTTGTGGAGCATGTTTTGGGACACTTCAAACTTCATTCAAATTTATTACTTATTTCGGGAACTCATTTACAGGAGGCTTATGCCGTAGCCCGACAATTTAATTTAATTCCTCCTATTTGCGAACAAATGGAGTACCACATGTTCTGTAGGGATAAAGCCGAACTTCATTTACCCGAAATGTATCACAAAATCGGTAAGTATTGATCACAAATTATAGCCATCTGTTGTCAATCTTTAATATAGATCATTTACACGTTACAGTAATTTGTGATGTTTTTACTGAATTTAGGCGTAGGTGCCATGGCATGGTCACCTTTAGTATGTGGGGTTTTAAATAATAAATTCGATGAAGGAGTGCTTCCTATTTCTAGATCATCCATTAAGGTATCGTTGACGCAAATAGCTAAAATTATTAGTCAACGTGCTGCTAGAGTTTTGTATGCCAATAAAATTAAACTATCGTTTTAACAGGGCTACACGTGGTTAAAAGACAAGTTACAGAGTGAAGATATCAAAAAGCAACAAGCAAAGATCCAAGAGGTGTCCGTCATCGCTGAAAAACTTGGATGTACATTTAATCAGCTCACAGTCGGTATGTTAATTTTGGGTCCAATTTTGTGTCACTTAAAATGTAATACATATGACCTTGCCCGTCCGAAGGATGGCATGGTCCGCCTCTAGTATCGTATAGTATTGATAATAAAAGGTTATTTTAGGCTAGTGTTAAGTTGGCCATTAATGATTGATTATGGAAATTCGTGGAAATCAGTGACAGATGCACTGCATCACAATTATGGTGGGATTCTTGAGAAATTAAGCTTTAGGCTAATTACACTGTAGGTTAAAAATGAATGGAAAAAACATTGGTTATGTAAGCATCCAAGTGAAAACGATCCTTTTTATCGAAACAATGTTAGGTGACATTGAGCATATTCTTTGTAGGTAAATTAGCTTTGCTTACTTTGGCAGTTTTTGATTATTTAATTATAACGTTTGAGTGGCAACAGTTGAATTAATTTTAGGCAGACACGAGCTTAATAATGGCGCAATCGATCAACAATCTGACTAATTTTAATTTTTTTTTGTCCCATAATTCCTCCACATTTTTTCCAGCCTGGTGCCTCCGAAATGATAACGTCCATTGTGTTTTGGTGGGTGCCACCACAGTGGAGCAAATCTACGAACACATTCAAGCGTTACAGGTAAAACTACACACTTCTTGTTCGGACTTCCTGAAGTGGGGCTGAATGGTCTGACTTGGTCTGGGTTGTTCTGATGAGTAATTGCTTCATGTCTGCTCGTGTTTGGGTATAGATTCGACCAAAGTTGAATACAGCAATGATGGCTCAATTGGATACTATTTTGGACAATAAACCAATAAGGCCTCCGCTGAAAAGATGACAATTAACTGGTTCCACGTCTTGGGAAACCTCTTCGGCCCCAAACGGCACTGCCGTCGAAGAACCACAAGAGGAGACTCCAAATGTAGGAACCACCACGCCATCTGGTCCAGTGACCACCCTTTGCAATACAGTGTGCACGTTCTTTAGGCAGGGATGCCTCGACGGCAAGTAAATAGTTTCTTTTTAATAATTATTGCAATCTACTGAAAGGCACTTCGATCGTTTCGCCGTTTCCTAAAGTACAGTATCAGTACGCAATCAACTCTGCGACCGTTTTAGAAACAAAAGGGACGCTGTATCTCCTTTTACACGTTTCAGAGTTTCACCTTGTATAGCAGAGGTTGTATCATCTAAGCATAAACTTGGGGCGATACATGTATGACAAACGGATTCTTATGATATGCCGTAAATGAAACTTCCTGCAGGTTTGCATGGCAAATCTAATCTTTTTCCATTTCATACTATAGGATCTGGGTTTACACCTTTTAGATAATCTGTACTTCATTGTCAGTATTTTGACTGACAATTTATCAGAGGATCTTGCCGATTACCTTTAAACCTTTAAGAAATTTTATCGTCCATAAGTAATTTTTTCTTCTT
The DNA here is from genome assembly GCA_034695085.1 of Cylindroiulus punctatus. NCBI lineage: Eukaryota > Metazoa > Arthropoda > Diplopoda > Julida > Julidae > Cylindroiulus > Cylindroiulus punctatus. The sequence continues at coordinate 30,286 of JAQFYZ010000207.1, read as the reverse complement.
TTTTTCAATTTTTCGTTTTTTTTTTTTTTGGTTTTTTTTTTCGATTGGATGACTTAAAAACGTAAAGATTAAATCGGTTAAATATATTTTGATAGAAATGTTTTGAAACGTTTTTAATAATGGATTTGCTGCATACAATGTGCTAGAACGAAATTACTACCTATAGCTACGATGCTAACGTTCGTATCACGCATAACTGGACTCAAATTTCTGCATTTATTGGAGGTTTAGTTTCTTTCCCAATAAATTTAACTGAAGTCTGGCAGAGGCCCTATCGTTGAAATAATGGAGACTAAATTAAATTGGCCATGCAAACGGATGCATTCATACCCACATTTCAATTAGTATCATTAATAATATATAACTATGTTAAATTACAGCAATCGAACCCACAAAGGCCAATGATCAATTTTGGTGAGACAAGGGAATTTACTCATTCGCCTCCATGGAGGCTATTTAATAATTTACTGCTAGCGGTCGCCGGTCTGTCAGCTTTTTTATAGAGCAAAGAGACAGTTAGATTTAGTGGTATGGCCTTAATTCAAAATGACGTCATTTTAATATTATATATGACGACGTGGCTTGAAATTGCTAAGCTTCAAAAGCGAATCCCATTTTCTTTGTTGATATATATATATAAAATCGTTAGGGCTTAGCTGGACAATAGTGCTTTTTTACTAGGTTTACCTACTAAATTATGAAATTTAGACAATATTTTCCCAGCATAATATATTTTAGCCAAGAAAAATTACTATTCGACCGAATCTGTACATATGACAAATTCTTTTCTTGTTGCTATATAAATACATTTAAAGTAATCTCTATTTACATTTTAGACTTTAACACTTTTCAGCTTTGTTACCTTTTTACTTCGTGTATGGCGACTAATTCTTTCTCCCATACTGTGATTATTGCATTTACAATGTTAGAAAACACTAGTAACATAAAGAATTGTAAACTATTATCCATAGGTAGCTAACCTATCTTATTTTTTTTTGCCCCAAAACGAAACTGGCATCAAGATGAAGTCTCCGTGCATGTTGCTGACTTCATACACATAAAAAGACACATCAGAATTGAATATTTATTCCACGTTTGAAAGATTCGAAACAGTTCCAATAACAATCTGCTGAAATTATTGATAACTGAGAACTAGTGTGAGGCACGTTTAACTGTCCAATAGCTTGTATATACAGGGTGAGCAAAATGTCTGGGCGAATTGGTAATTGGAATGTTTAATGGCAGTTTAATATGTATGTACATTATAATGTGATGGGCCCAGGATACGAATAAGATACAGTGATGCCATGCTGGATATCATAATTGGCAGTTTTACGGACGTTCCTTAGAAATATCAGCATTTCGAGATAATTTATGGAAATTGTAATTTTAACATATAACAGCTTATTGCCCCAAATGCCAGACTTATTCTTAGATCAACGATACAAATGTATCCATAGTTAACGACATTATAACTGTTAGCACCCATTACCAATTTCCAATTTACACTATGTAGCGTTTGGTCATTTCTTTTGAGGTTTAAAATCTAATCAGTCTTTAATTAAAACCGATTCCATGAAACAATCTTAAAGGCAAATACTGGTTTATATTCAAAGGCTTCCAAATAGATAGCGTCTGTTTAACGCTCTATAGATAAAATCGTGCAAGGGTATATTAAGGGTATATTGGCAGGGTTAATACAATTGACCAATTTTTTGAAGTTTGAATCTGTTTAAGTTTACTTAGAAAAAAAACTGGTTTCGTTTCGCTGAAATTCACCGTAAACTCCTAAGCTTATAATCTCGTTGTCAAGACATTAAAATGTCATTTTGAAGAACTTTGCTCACCAGAATTGTTGCATTTAACGAAATAACATATTGGATCTATACCACATTTGCAACTAATTTATTATTCACTTTCAATTTTAATATTCTAATATCACCTTGTTCAAATATTTGCACTGCTTTCTATACAACGTTTTTGATAAGAAACCTAACTTAAAATTAAAGAATACTATAATGTTAATGCAATAGCTCGAAACGTATTACTTACCACAGAGTACGTTGATTCCAAAGCTCGAAGTACCATTCCTTCAAATTAATAAGTTCAGCCATTTCAGTGCAAATTTAAACTCAATTTTAGAGGAGGGAAAATCTTACAATGTCGTTCGATGACATCAGGAAGGTCCTTGCATGAGCTTGAGACCGATTACAAGTAGTCGTATTGTTTCACATCTTCTCCCATGGGCAGCAACAATCTCAGACTCAGATGTGGGTGTACCACCAAAGACTATAGGCCCTAGGTTCATTCAGTAATTGGGATGGCCGTTATTAGATAACTGATAAGAAAACATAATTAGATAGTTGAATACTTATTTATAGCATTCAAGTGCCATCGATTTTAGGGTATATCTAGACAGCAACTTTATTTTTCATATGGGTGTAGACAACTAGGTGCAATACTCATTAAATTTCTTGCAATATAATTAAATAGTAGTTGTTTAATCGCCTTGCCCACATTTTGCTTTGACGAAAAAAAGGTTCTTTAACTAGTGATGCTAGAGTATCACGCTTTTTTAACGCTGTGAATTTTTCGATAATCTTTTAAAACTATTCTTATATCCTTGTGCCTACCAATTAGATTTATTCGCTTAGACTAGTTAGTAATGTTAAATAATATTTTGACAATTTAATTCTCAAACACCAAGTTCTACTTTTTTTCTTAAAGAATCCCAATTTGTTTGACTACAATTTTCTGTGGAATGAAGTTGGACGAAATTTGCATTACATCTTGACATATTCCATTTAACGTACAATGTACATGTATTTAATGGATTTAAGGGCTTCGCCGCTTAAATTGTCATCAACAAATGGCTTCAAGAGTCTCGAGCATTTTTACACAAATGGCACTGAAATAGTCTAAAGCTATTAGTTTTTAAGCGACATATAGGACCATCCGTCGATTTTAAAAATAGAGAAAATCTATGTCACTCTATGTGGAATGTTCTGGGTGATAGTATCATATGGCCCTCTGTTAAAAGCCACCAAAATGTCCTAACTTAACGAAATGATCGATTGTTCAAATACTATAACTTTAGGGAGCTATAGTTTTACTTGTCCGATTTAAATGACAAAGACCAGCATCTTATAATGTCCGGAGTTGCCAAACGAAACAGGTTTGTCAGTCGAAACATATTGCATTAATAATGTAAAATATTGCAATTATTATAGTGTATATAAATCCGTTTTCCGCAATTTTGAGCATGTTTTAATGCTGTTGTTATTTACGATATTAATGCATGCAAGAATTCTTGGTTTGACTTTTGAGCCAATTAAAGATAAAAATACTTCTGTTCTGGCAAACGAACTAATAAAAGTAATTCAATTATGGAAAATGCTACATGTTTGAATTTATATTGGTTCTTCGAAATGTTTTAGGTTATTTGAATTTGATGTTACGATGGACAAGGATGTGAAAGCAATTGGATAAATTGTGCACTATGGGTATGGCTGAAAGTCACATTATCACTTTGTACGTTAATGAAAGTGGAAAGTGATTTTGAGGGATAAACTAAGGTATGTGCCCCGCTTCCTCTATGCAATTAATATTAAAAATTCAACTCATCTTGTCTGATATACAAGAATGGCACCTGTCCTAGCTCTGTCAAAATATTATCCTTATATATTTGTTTCTTTCGCGGTTTTTTTCCCTTAATATTTAGCATAAACTAGCCTTTAAATGTATTTTCTTCATTTAGCGGCTAAACTGCAGACAATCACTGCCATTCTACGAGAATCTACGAGAGAATCCCACTTTCGCCCATGTTAGGGGATACTCGAATCCGATCAATTTGATTTTTGACTGTTCTAAATACCGATATTTTCAGCAATTTATCTACCGTGGGGGAAAAGATTTTCTCTTCTCGTATTCAGCACTGAGGAATATTTTTTTCAAAATCTAATATTGCGGATCTAAAACTGCCAAATTTTGGTGTTTTTTGGGGTTTGGCCTGTATAAACTTCCCCGAAGTGGAGTAAATGGAGTATCAACATGTAATGTGGGCTTATATGAGCTGTATGTGCAAATACATGTAAACTGGGTAGGTCTAGCAACTAAAGCAGTCAGAGTACAGCAGTTAGGGGGGACTGAAATAAGGGGAATTAATGCACAGACACAGACAAAGCTCTCTGGCTGGGCACAGAGCGATCAATTCAATCGATCCACCAGACAGCGAGGGCTGGCCGAAAAGGCATATATAAATAAACTCTATAAATCCTCTTCAGAGGGTTGTTTTCAACCGCATGTTGACTATTGAAAAAATGGATTGGCCATAACCGTGACAAGCCTTATAACGTCAAGGGTTTGTGGTTGGTCACCAGAAAATGACCAGATGACAACACAATTTTTCGATTATTTAGACAGTATGCAAGTGTTTGACAATACTAGCACATTTCACCAAGCTCCATTCATTCACTAACAATCTCATTTTTATTTTTTGCCAAGATAATGACTAAAAGCAGATTTGCCCATTTTAATCCTCGATGACATCGAGAATCGGTGAGTAAACTAAGTTTTAATCGCTTATTTTTTTGGAAATTTAGTATGGAAACCGTTGGTGCAGTAAAGGTTAATTTAACTATTCTTCGGGGTTTCAGTCACCAGTAATTAAGTTTCTTGACAAGTTTTATTCAATATACTTCACATTATGCCCTGCTTCAAATGTGTACAAAATATTAATATTTCAACCCTGCTTGTTTACTATCGTCTGTTAAAATGATACCTGTCCTAGCTATCTTAATTTATTCTTTTTGTTTTGCTAAGCTAACCTAAAAATGCCAAATGCTGCCAGCCCACTTTCTCATAGTGTATACGTATATTTTAAACTATAGTGGTCATGTAGCATTGCTAACCTGGTAAAGCTAGCCAGTTTTATTTAAATATTTTAGCTCTTTAATTTTTTAATTTTAAATACAGTGTATCTGAAATTAATAACGATGGAAATAAGTCATCACCTCCAATCTTTTAACGGTACCTTTTAAACAACCCCATACTATCAGCATACATGTAACTGACACTAGTCCTGTTACCGATCATCATTTCTATATTAGGGAACTTCAAGTATCATGTCATCATCTTAGTGGAAGAGGGTCAGTCAAATGCTGACCGAATTATGACGGAAAGTAATTGAGAGGGGGGTTTGCCAATTGATGATGTTTCAATCGTTCGCATCATTATCACTTCTGTGATTGATAAATCATCATTTCTGATATAATTATTACAAGTCGTTCATCCAATTTTAGCACTTTTTGGTCAATGATGACTTCATCATTTCATTTGGGGTGGGGGAGGGGTGTGTAAATGAGTAATGCTGATATAGGAAAAGGGGAGCAGAAAATCCCTAAAAACTGATGATATAATATTTGAACATCCCCATTTCCGCACAAACCATCTTGTTAGAAAATATATCATCCATTACCAACAGGAGTCAAACATTTAAATTATATTCATCTCTCGTTTTTCAATCCTTCTCGTTGCACCCTCGCATGGGCCTTGCTCATTTATAAAAAGGACATCATGATAGCCGCACATCCATACAACAGCACTGTCAGTGCTAGGACTCTTCTCATCAAAACGTTACTTTAGCTCAGCATTATTACACACCCCACAAATCTGATTGGCCCGCGTGTTCCATCAACCCCTGTAAAGGTCCTCACCAGAGGCTTGATTACTTTGCACGAAAAAGTCAATAGCGCTTTTTCGCTTCCATCCAGTTGTTCCTTTAATGCTGTACTGCAGATGCATTTTATTTTTATCTAGACTTAGTGCATACATCGCCATGAAATGAATTCGACAAGCAAATTTTCGAAATGCAGGCCTGAAATGAGCGAAAATTCCTGAAAATCGAAGGATATCCGCCAATCGGACCAATTTCTATGTTATAAAAGGTAAGATGTTGTGGATGCCACGGATGGGATAATGGGGTATTTACCACTCAGTGACCATTTACATAGGCTAGGGTCAGTGAATTGTTGCCCTTTCATTAACTGACAGGAATGGTATGATATGGCACAATGTGCAGTGTCCAGTTGTAGAAATACTGTATATGAAGTGAGGTAAATTAGGTGATTCGTGGACGATGATTGTTGTCTGATGAATCTCGTAAAATACCAGCCATATTTTATTGCTTATTTACGTAGTTTGATAGACTAATATGTTTAATTGTCCGATATGAGTTTATTGTCATTTCAGTGAATAGTTATCGCTGAGATTGGATAACCTGTCATGTACAATTCCTGTATAGCGTTGTATAGATGCATAAAGTAAATATTTCGCATAAAATGCATTGAAAGGGTTAGTTTTTTTTTTCCAAATTTAGTGTATTAATAATCTTTCGCTCGCAGTTTGCACTGAAGGAAGTCTGAGCCCTAGCAAATTAAACCATTTCTATATGGTTTAGCAGGTTTACTTTAATGTCCCAATGAAAAATAAGACCACTGCATGACCTTACTCAAATCACTTTTCCATGATATTTGATCGTGATGATGCCATATTTTCTTCTGAAAACGGTTAATGGCTTAGATATTGTGAGCTAAATACTGTCTGAATCGATAGAATTTAATTTTAGGATAACAGATCCTAAGATCGTGAAAAGCAACCCCTGAAAGTCTCACGCAAGGCTGATGAGTGATGCAGGGAAAATGTTTGTTTTTTCAAGGGGCAGCTTTTAAATGATGCATAAATAACGCTCGTCGTGCAGAGTAATAAACTATAATAGCAATCATTTCTCCCAAAGGAAGACGAACAAAGGCAACTCTGTACCTGTATGGATACAATAGTAAATGAGGTCATTGCCCTTTGGCAAGAAAAGGAAGGTCTTTTTCCCAGGCGTTGCCCTAAAATAGTGTGTCAAACATGAAAGCGGTGTTTGATTTCTCGTTTACTAGCTGTATTAACACATTTTCAATTTATACTTAACTCTCATTAGCATTAGTAGTAGATAAGTGCAGTAGCAGATAGATTCCCTTCGGGCAAACAATGAATCATTTTGTGAAATCTATTCACTGAAGACAAGAAAAACTCAGCTGCCCCTTAATTTTTTGTTTAATTTTAGCCTGATACAATCAATGGCTGGAGTGCACAAGCAAGTGTAGTTTCATGCTCTGCATGTAACTTTTGATAGGACGTTTATTGTCATTTATATGACTGCAAAAAGATTTGATTTTCAAATATAATTATTTGTAGGCCAGGACAACCAGCACACAGATAACCAAGCAAATTCGATGGAATCGCCCCCACCCTCTCCTCGACCCACCACCCATGTTTTTCATCAAATTCCAGACCATCCAGTGAATGCGTTTGCCGCTATCAATCGGATGAGACAACATCAACAGCTGTGTGACGTCTCTATCAATATTGGCCAAGTCACTATTCATGCTCATAAGGTGGTCCTGGCTGCGTGCAGTCCTTATTTTCATGCCATGTTTAATAGTAAGTAAATGTTATGAATTTGTGTTCCGTGACCCTGAGAAAGGAGGAATCCAAATACAAAACCCTTTCAAATTTTCTTTTCGGTATTCGATATTTCGATATTTTCAATATTGAAATTAAAAAATAATCCTGCTTTTGATTACTTACATAACAACTGAAAACCGAAATGGAACTAAGTTTGATATGAGTAAATTTTACGGATTTGATAGTGTGAAATGTCATTTTTTGAGCTATTATTTTGACATCAATTCAAGTACAGCGTCAATTAACTACTTGTTTTCAAATATAACCTACAGCGATATAACGGTTCTCCAATCTTTCTCTCAGTATAGAAGAACACTGTATTTTCAATTGACAAAAGCATACATATTTTCAGGTGATATGGCAGAAAGAGCTAAAGCTGAAGTGACCTTATATGATACTGATCACGTAGCGTTAGAATTATTAATCGATTATTCGTATACGGGTGAAATTGTTATAACTGAAGAAAATGTTCAGGTATATATAAGGGTGTGCACCTCTGGAAAAATCGATTCACTTTAAAATTATGCATATTTATGGGTCAAATATTTATTTTAAAGGTTTTATTGCCAGCCGCAGGTCTTCTGCAAATGGTTTGCGTACGGGAAGCCTGCTGTAAATTTTTACTCCGACAACTGCATCCATCGAATTGTTTAGGAATACGAGGATTCGCCGATACTCACGCTTGTAAAGATTTATACGAAAAATCTCACAAATTCGCTCTTCAAAATTTCGAAGATGTCATCCAGACGGAAGAATTTGTACTGCTGCCTTTGCAAGAAGTAAGTGTGTTGATAATTAACGATTCTTATCCTTCCGAAATTTCTATTACCAATCACGTTCAAATTCTGAACTCGTAAAAGTTTTACTTAATTTGAGAAAATCATGTCTCAACGTCTCCATACTATCACGGAATCTATTGAATGTGTTGTTATTGCTGTGAAATATATTTTCAGGTAGAAGAATTAATAGCAAGCGATAATCTCAATGTTTCTCTGGAAGAAAAGGTGTTTGTTTCAGTCGTGGCCTGGATAAAACACGATATTGAAAAAAGATCAGAATACGTAGCGAGGGTAGGTATACAGGATTTACTTGGTTTTGTTAAATATTTAGTAAATTATTTACAGGTCATCTGATCTGATAATTCAGTATATGCAACTCTGCTCCAGTTTTGACGCTATGAAAAAAATAAGTTTCTCCTAACGTCCCCTAGGCTGGCGGTGATTGCCTACTCTGAAGTCAGGTTAGGTGAAACATAAACCACCTCTCCCCCGCCTGTGGGCTTCTCCTAATGGTTCGTACCCTGGGTTAGTTGGGCGTGATTGCCTGTGGTTAGGGCAGGCAAAATAAAGAAATTAGTTTCAGGTTCGTTAGTTTATTAAAAAGCAAAAAAACAAACACATAAAATGATAATTTGCGACTGCTAGAAAAGGTGTAATTTTTGCATTACAAGACTAGTGGAGTTGAATTATAAATATTTTGTGCACATTTGGAGCGGGGCATATATCGGATATATCCCATTGCCTTCAAAAGAAATTCCTTCATAAAACTGTTCTCACAATGTGAGCATTACATTTTATTCCTCAGTTGATGCAGCACGTCCGACTGCCCTTAATATCTCGAGAATTTCTGACTACTCATGTGGACGATGAGCCCCTTGTAAGAGATACGCCACAATGCAAGGATTTTCTCATAGAAGCGATGAAATATCATTTACTGCCAGAGAAAAGGGCCTGCATGACGTCCGTACGAACCAAAGAAAGAGCAGCTGAAGGGGTCATGTCTTACATTTATGCCGTAGGTAAAGTAATTATCATTTTTCAAGGACTGATTCAGAGATAAAACTACTAACTGAAATCTTTCAGTAGAATTTATGCACCAAACAACCTTTTGTTAATAGGTGGTGGTAGTTTGTTTGCAATCCACAGTGAATGTGAATGTTATAATCCCCGTTCGGATAGATGGATGTCAGTTGCATCCATGACATATCGAAGATCCCGAGCCGGAGTAGCCGCTCTAGGTCGCCAGCTTTATGTTGTTGGCGGGTAATATTAGGTTTTCATATGTACGCATGCGATTTGTTGGTTGTAATTACCAATATACATATATATAATAGAATATAATATAATATAATACCCAGCTTGATTTTATTAAATTGGGTAGCTATGACGGTGCAGCAGATTTAGCATCAGTTGAATGCTATAACCCAATAGTTAACAAATGGACCAATGTTACGCCCATGGGAACCAGGAGAAGTTGTTTAGGTCGGTGGTTTATAATTGTGAAATGAAATACGTGAGGATTCAATACATCATATTTTTAATGCTATTTTTATTACAGGAGCTTGTTCTTTGTATGGTTTATTGTATGCGGTTGGTGGCTATGATGGCGCATCTTGTCTGAATAGCGTAGAACGGTTCGATCCACTAGTAAACTGCTGGACATCAGTTGCCAGTATGCACACAAGAAGACGATACTGTAAACTGGCAATTTTCGGTAATTATTCTATCGTCAACTGTTACGCATATTTCGTATCATGGCGATATTTATATTTTCATTAAGCTCGTAACAATCTAAAAATGTTGGCTTGGAAATTACATGTTTCTATAGAGCTACATGTATCTTTGGCGATGCACAATTTAGTAAAACAAATCATGAATGTTACAGATGGATGCATTTACGCAGTTGGGGGTTTCGATGGAACGAATTGCCAAGCTAGCGTCGAGCGAATAGACCCCAGAGTAAGTGATAACTATCCATTTACAGGTTTTGCATGCGATCCTCATACCCCATATAGACTAGCACGAAATATATTTAATTTACCTATAGACAAATCAAGAAGTGATGGAACTGGGTCAAATGTGCCGACCAATAGGGTCAAAGCGTGTGTTGGCGATTGATGCCTAGTTGCGTACAATCGCATCCCACTGCACGAACTTTCACCAACTGAAGAAACATGGAAGCGCTAATCGACAAGCAACATCTCTTTGATTGGCTGTCCTTCAGTGCCATCACTTCTTGGTTTTACTATAGTCAAGAACCTTCCGAACTGGTTTCATAAATTAGAAAACGTGCTTCTCGGATTTATGGAACCAGCAAGAACGTGCTTCTGGGATTTATGGCACGAGCTCGGGAGGTTTTCAAATATGTAAATTAACTAGATTTAGTGCTAGTCTGAATGGGGTATAATTAATGTCGCATTTCCAGATTAACAAATGGATGCCCGTGCCAAACATGTTGTCGAGACGTAGTAGCTGTGGAGTGGCAGAGTTGGATGGCATGATATATGCTGTTGGTGGAAATGATGGGAGTATGTGTGCTTGCAGTGCAGAGCGGTACAACCCAAGGCGTAATGGCTGGGAATCGGTTGCTTCCATGCACTGCCGAAGGTAAAATATTAGAATCATTTTTTTCCAAATGTAGTATGTTAGCTGGCATGGTTTACAACCCCGTGAAAAAAATATAATTTCAGTTACTATTATTAAACACAGAGATACCCTATTTTAATATATCGATACCCTTGTACAAATTCCGTTCGTTTAGGAGCACCCATGAGGTAGTAGCAGTGGATGGCTTTTTGTATTCAATCGGGGGAAATGATGGAAGTTCGAGCTTGAATAGCGTGGAACGCTACGATCATAAATTAAACAAATGGGTACTGGTGACGTCTATGTTATCACGACGTAGCAGTGTCGGAGCTGCCATTTTGGATAGTTTCAATCAAGAAAAAATTGTGGGTACCATGACATAAATCTCTTAATTGCCAGCCTTCATCATTAGCACATACCCATTTTTGTCATACCGACAACATTCGTACTGGTGTAATTTTTTATAAGCATTCTGGATGAGTCGCAATCTTGAACGTTATGTTTATTAAGATATACCATGTGTTCAGCTGAATGTATTTTTTAAAGATGAAATTTTAAAATTTTTCAAACAGTACCATTATTATTATTGCATTCATCCCTCATATCAATTATAAATAATTGTTCATTGAGTATTATCAGACCCACATAAGGTACTTCAACAATGTAAATCCCCTACATGTTAATGGATAATATTATTTGTAATGTATGCAATTATATTATAATTTAGAAATATTGTCACTGAAGTACAATGTGCTGTTTTATTATAACTTGCATTCAAACCATGCTTTAAATAGCAATATACATTCAGAAATATGATTTTAATTGTCTTTTTATGTGTTTAAGATCTTCATCAGTGATTTTAGGATAATGCTCCTTTATAGCCTCTTCATCAGCATTAGGAAAATACCTCAATACTTTTTTGACTCGACGTAGCTGCTTTCTATACACTTTTACTTTCTCCTTATTTTGAATTTCACGATAGCGTGAATTGAACCAAGAGAGTTCTTGTGGCGCAATGTTTATCTTACTCGCTTGCCATTCTTTGTTCATATGCTTTGGAATTGGATACTCTTTAATTTCCCGATTTAGAAGCTTTCCTGAAATTCGAAAATATAAACATTAGATTTCTCTACTTGTAGGGCATTACCTTATTCATTTTGCATGTTAATGCTAGGATTTAGATCCTTGTAACATACCAAAAGGAGTTTGCAAGTCCACAGATGGTGCTTCTCCAGTTTCTGTCGTTTCCAATTCGTAGTACGCCTTATTGCGCTCGCGTACCACATCCTCTAAATTTTCCATGCTATCTTCAATCTTTTAATAGAAAAGTGAGTTTTGCATTTAATGATAGTGACATGTGGTTTTTATTATTTAACTGAAATGAATGAACACAATACCTTGTCAAGCCGTTCAGGATTTGGAAATAATTCAAATTTCGTCTTGCAAGCATACTCCATTGTTAGAAGCATGTTTTTCTCTTTTAAAAGAACGTACCTACAGTATGGCACAATTTATTGGAAATAAACAAGACAAAACTGCGTTTTTAAAACTCAAAAAAATGTTACCGGGTAGGCCTGAAGCGCTCTATTTCCAGTAATGGCAAATAGGGTAGTTTGAAAATAAAATTGCAGCACCACAGGCCTACAGTGTACATATCGTATGAATTACCAAAGTTTATGAAGATCTGAGTTGCTTTTTATTCTGAGTTCTTCTTTGTGCCACGATCTCCCTGAAAGTTAGACATTTTTATCACGATCACGATTCTGGAACTCTGGATCGAATGCTGCTCGGAATATATAACAATTAAAAAACACCTAAAGGCACAAACTAACCAACTTTCACCACTTGTGCTCCCCAATTTTTAGAATCATCAAAGAATTCCATCAAATCATTTTGTGGTTGAGTTGTATGCAGGTCACGTTTACTCATGAAAGATGTGGAAACGATGCTACTATATAACGATGGAAAAAGTTTTGAATGACATGCAAGCTTCACCTGGGGCTAACATAGCAATCGCAAAACTATACACACCCTGTGATGGGCTCTCGGGAAACATTGCAAATACTTAACAAACGCAATTTACGAGTAAGACCTAAAGTCCTATACATTTTGGTCGCCATTTAAAATCCAAGCTCGAAGATGCTGCTTGGTCAGCCTGCTATTTCCGCCTACACAGGATATTCAATTCACGCATGCGTACTTCAGTTTGTGATCGATTTCTGAAATGTTGAGAGGAATGTACGAGCTAGAGTAGGTATGTTGAAGAATTCTTATTTAGTAGATCTAATTTTAAAAATATGCACGAAATGATTGTGCATAATTACTGCTTGGTTGCAAAAAAAAATTAATCTTAAGTTAATTCTTTCATAAATGAACGATTGTGTTGCGACGAACATTCATGTATAGGCCTACACTGTTGAGTTATGCAATGGGGATGGAACTGAGGGTCAATTAATTATTAATTAGTTTTTAATATTTGCACTAGTGCATTACGTTTTTTTGTTAGTACCGTATATTCGTTTTACATTATACGTTTTCAAATAACATGTATTGGCGATATTCTGTAAGATTTCGATTTTTTAAAAATTTATATTGATTTAAATTGTAAAACTGGTCAAGGTTTAATGTTTGTCATGTTTCGAAATGTTGCGGTCCAAAAATTATTGTCGTGTTTTATCCTTGCTTTGAACATGTGTACGACGTCCTTGTAGAAAAATGCCAGGTGCAGTTTCGTGAAAGATGCCAAATGGCATGATGAATTCGAAATTCAGTTTTCTGCTCATTTAAAATTATTTTGCACCTGTTGTTTTAGAATTTTCATTAAAGTTAATAGTTTTTACTTCATTGGTAATTTAAATTAGCCCTTCATAAGGTTGCTGATTTTGGTCATCGCAAAACCTGGTTTTATTCTTTAATTTTATTATTTATACATTGTGCTACCATATTTTGAAATATTCTCAGGGATAGCGGTTTTTCATCAAAAACATTTTTTTTTTTCAAATAATAGTTACTTTAACATTTAACAATACAGAAGCCAAATTGATATAGCCTTGGCATGCTGCCCAGCTGTGGATTATTTTTCATTAAAATGTTGTCCTCGTATTTCCTGCAATCTTTCTTTAAATATACTGTATGCTTCATATGCTGTAGGTAGAGCGATAATAACCAGTTCACCCTTGATTTTGTCAGCAAATGGAAACTCGTACTATTTAATAAGCTGTATTTTCGTGCTGATAAATGAGTGCAAATGCATGTTGACTCTGAACATATTTTTGAGGACTTCCAGTTGTGACGGCCAAGAGTTTATCAATGTAAATTGTTGGTCAAAGATGAATTGATGTATATCAGTCGCGATCTAAACAAGTCATCGTTTATATTGTTGGTAATTAATTTCTTTGCGTTTATTCCTGTTCGTGTTTCAAGTATGAACTTTCATGGTTACATGCCAGGCGCGGAAATATGAGGATATTAAATATTTCATTCCGGTTCCGTCTCATTTAGTATGGTTTGATTATAGAATGGAGGTCGGGTTACGTGTAGTAAGAGGCCCAGACTGGAAATGGGGAAATCAAGATGGAGGTGAAGGACATGTTGGCACTGTTGTGGAAATTGGAAAACCTGGAAGCACAACCTCGCCTGATAAAACCGTTGTTGTACAATGGGATTCTGGATCCAGGACAAATTATCGTATTGGATATCAAGGTGCTTATGATCTGCGCAAGTTTGATAATGCACCAATTGGTAAGCAGTGTAAGCTTATAGATCTACTTTTTCAAGCTAACTTCAGTATTTTTCAGCAGTTCAACTAGCTCTTTATTACAAAAGTAAATTTCAACTTATTTCAGGCGTAAAACATCCAAATATAATTTGCAATGCTTGTAAAAAACATGGATTGTCTGGGATGAGATGGAAGTGCACAAAATGTTATGATTTTGACTTATGTACGCAATGCTATATGGCTGATAAACATGATCTCTCGCATCCCTTCCTGCGTTTTGAACACACTACGTCTGTTGGGTTAGTAGAAACAACTATTCATATATCGGTTAATCTCACTAGCATCAGTTTGTAGTCTACACTCATAACAATCAGGAGGCCAACTTAGCGAATGTCTGTGCTTTATTTTCAGTGTTGAGGTATTGAAAAGACAAGGAGCAATAAAGATTCAAGCCAAAGGCATTTTTGTTGGAGCTAAAGTGGTTCGAGGTCCAGATTGGGATTGGGGAAACCAAGATGGTGAGTCTACTATTAATAATAATTTTGTTTTTATTAAGTTTTGCTACAATTTGTCTAAATATAATTTCTAACGATTAAATGTTATATAAGGAGGTGACGGTAAAGGTGGAAGAGTGATTGATGTACGGGGCTGGGATAACGAGTCCAGCCGAAGTGTTGCTAATGTAACATGGACCACAGGGTCAACAAATGTTTATCGATTGGGCCATAAGGGTAAAGTGGATTTAAAATATGTCCAAGAAGCTTCAGGTGGCTTCTACTATAAAGATCACTTGCCCATTCTAGGTAACTTAAAGCTTATTTGTGCATTTACGTGCCAAAGTATTTTTACATTTACTTAAAAGCTACTATATTTTTGGGCTAAGGCCAAGAGGTGGAAAGGCTCGTGGCACACAGCATGCCTTCACGAAACTCGACTACTTTTAGTGTTGGTGACAGAGTTAAAGTTGTACTCGATGTTGATGCATTGAAGAGCATGCAGGAAGGGCATGGCGGATGGAATCCACGAATGGCAGAGGTATGCATACCAAAAGTAAACTTGAAAAATGATTATGAAGATTGTGCTTTTCAAATCACAATTATTTGCAGTATATTGGCAAAGTTGGTTATGTTCATCGAGTGACTGAAAGAGGTGATATTAGAGTTCAATATGATGGCTGTAATAATCGTTGGACATTCCATCCTTTAGCGCTAGCTAAGGTATTGTCTATATATTTATTTGAAATACTTGGCTTGTTTTCTCAATTATTATATAATTTGTTTGCAGATAACTTCATTTACTGTCGGTGATGTGGTTAGAATTATTGGTGATATACAGAAAGTTAAGGAGTTGCAGAAAAATCATGGGGAGTGGATAGACGTTATGAAATGGGTATGTTATTCTGGAGGCTATAAAGATTGTCATGTTATTTGGCAACTGTTCGACATTAATAATTTTTCATTCTCACCTCACTCATCAGACTTTAGATAAAACAGGCAAAGTCCTGAAAGTGTATGCAGATGGTGATTTACGAGTGAAAGTCAATAGCCAGTCATGGACTTACAACCCTCAATGTGTAGTATTGGCACCAGGATCTGCCACTGAACTAAACAATACAATGACAGCAAATGAACGGGAAGAACATGCTAGTAAGTTTGTGTTTTAATTTGTGTCGTTGTATTGTTGTAAAAAGTTAAAATTTTTAAATATTTTCAAAGACCCAATGGCGCCTCTACTGCCACACTTTCTGGATCAACAACAACAGCTGGATTCTAGTGGCATTGATCGTCTTGTTCGAGAAGCTGCTCAAGGCCATGCAGATGTAGTGCTCGACCTGGCTCTGAAATGTCCCGAGCGCGTGGATCAGAAAAGTTCAGGGAAAACAGCCCTTCAAGTAGCTTGCCATCAGGGTCACATGGAAATTGTAAAAATGCTTCTGGGAGCTGGGGCCAATCTTGAAGTGCAAGATGACGATGGAGACACTGCGTTGCATTATTCTGCTTTCGGGTGAGTTGCGGTGTACATTTTATTGGGCGAGCAAATTTCTGATCAAAATAATAATATCTTTTTAAACTTGATCATGCTACAGAAACCAGTCTGAGGTCATGGAATACTTGCTAAAAAAGGGTGCCGATATTGATGCAACGAATAAAGGCAAATGTAGTACTCTTCATGTTGCTGTTAACAAGCAACATGTGCTGTGCGTGAAAGTGCTACTCAGGCATAAATGTAATGTCAATATTCAGGATTCTTATGGAGATACTGCATTACACGATGCAATTGGGAAGGAGAGTTGTGAAATCATAGACTTGCTGGTAAATGAACTGACTATTGATTTTGGACTTCGAAATAAGCGGGGCTTTAATGTCCTGCATCACGCAGCCCTGAAAGGAAATAATTTGTATGTATTCTGGATTTTCATCTTTTAAAATATTTCTATCTTTACTTATGCTTATTTGATATGAATATTTTCTTGTCTGCTTTAGTGCAACCGAACGGTTATTAGCCAAAAGTAGACAAATTGTAGATGTTAAGAAGGATGATGGATTTGCAGCTCTACATTTGGCAGCATTAAATGGACATCGTCTTGTTGCTGAAACTTTACTTACACAAGTGGGTTTCCACCTTATATTCGCTATTTCTGTTACTCAAACAACAATTACCGTAAAACCTCAAATTGACCGCCATGGCGCTCTATTTTTCAATCCCTCCGCCGGGGTGGCGGTTTATTAGAGGTGGCGATCAATTAATGGTTTTACGGTAATTGCAGTTTGCTGACGAGTGTTATTTATGAAGTACTCTGCCTAGATAGCACTAGGTGACCCTAGATACCTTACCTGGATAGCACTATTGATTTCTGCTTCAGTAATCTATTGCGACAACTGACATGTTTTGTTCGATATAATTGTTTTTGTACTGATTTTGTAATTTCTTTTGAATAGGGCCAATGTGAGATTGACATTGAAAATAATCGTAAGCAAACGCCATTACTATTAGCAATTAGTCAAGGACACTGCGCTCTCATTGAATTACTAGTCACAATGGGGTCAAATGTGAATGCTGAAGATGAAGATGGGGATACAGGTCTCCATTTAGCCCTCATGAGGCAGAGGACAGGATTTGCCGATATCAATGAAATGGAAGCACCCACCATTCACATGGTAGGTTTAAATGTAGCTTACTTGCATAATATGACGATTTTCTCAATATCTCCAGTAGCTAACAAGGAGTGTTGGTCGAATTCTTAGGTGTTCCGTTTTGAATTCTGTTATAGTGATTTAATGATGAATGAATTGAGAAATTTGATATTTTACAATAATATTAGTTCCCTGACAGTTGAACCACTTAGTATATGGTGGAATTTTATTATGCACTTTTAATCATTATCATAAAGATTGTCGTTGGCATTTTCTCTTCAATTTGAGCACTTATCTTTTGGTCAGAAATAATGCACATTATATTGTATTTGTAGATTTTGGAAGATATTCATGCAAAAAGCATAGCGCGGAATGTTGGATTGGCAGTAGCATGCTATTTATGCCAAGAAAATGGAGATTTAAATCACAAGAATAGACAGCAGAAGTCGCCTCTAGAACTTTTGACAGAATCTGCACATTGTGACATCTTGCAAGAATATGCAACCCAAAGAAGGTAGTAGTTTGTAGTTTTTATTAATAATTATTGTTGTCACAATGCAAAATTTTTCTTAATTGCTGGAAGATAAGTAGCATTTGAATATGTGTGAACACAAGAACAGAACGTTGCTTTAAAACTATTTGTGTTCATTTTTGTGTTCACCAGTTATCCCTGGAGCATCTCGTCTAGTGCACCTACAGAAAATCAGTCAGATGGTACAGTCGATCAGGCTGGTGTGGAGCCACAGCCATCTCATGAGTGCCTGATATGCTGTGAAGCAATAGCCAATGTTATTTTTGAACCCTGTGGTCACGAAGTGGCCTGTGAAGACTGCTGTTTTAGAATGAAAAAGTGCATCGAATGCCAAGCTGTCATCGTTAAAAAGACTGGTACAGGTGAGAAATGTTGACATAAAGCTTTGATAAGTTAAGTGGAAAAGGTATAGAATGTACATGCATTCTAAAAACAGCCATTTTCGTCTAATGGGCTTAATTGGGACCCTTACTAATAAGTTTAGTAACATTTCTAATGCTAACACTTTTATTTTAGGCGGGCAATCAGTTGCCCCAAAGACGCGCCAGGTGAGTGTGGAACGTGTGAAATATTTGGAAAGTAAAATACAGGAAATCGAAGAAGCCAGTAGTTGTTCCATCTGCATGGAGCGGCGTAAAAACGTTGCATTTTTATGTGGTCATGGAGCGTGCGTCAACTGCTCCCAAACACTTAAGACTTGCCACATGTGTCGCAAACCAATCACAAAAAGAATCAACCTGTATTGACTGTTGTCACGTACAACCACTAAATATCTTCCCGCGTGCGATCATCTTCCATCAATACAAATGGATGGCAGCTGGTAAATAAATCATCTGCCATAAGAATCTCAAAGAGCTTTTGAGCAGTGCCGATCGAACTACAAGTAAGTGGAATTTGAAGCAGCAGAGCTTTTGGATTTGTTAATTTTTATTCAAGAAATAATTTTTCGTATTCATGTCTGACGTCATTTTTTTCTGTCTTGCTACTAATTTTTTCACGACTGCCTGCAGTACAATACTCATTTACGTATTTTATGATATCTTATCTTGAATCAACCTTGAACATTTTTTAACTTTCCAGTCGAAATTCAGTACCAGTACAATCGAATGAATAGAGTTCTCATTTTTCTGCACAGATAGAATCCATTCTAAATTGGTGACATTTTCGTGACAATGCTGCCTACATGTATATTGGTTTACACCAGTTGCAGTTCAGTTTCTCAAAACTGTTGTTACATAGTTAAAAGTTGACAAATTGTTAGTCCTCTGATGAAGATTCATAATGGGTTCCAACTGGAAAACATGGCTTGAATAGTCAACCAAATCCCTATGAAGCATCTCAATTTTGGTCCTCTCACTCTAACAATATGCTTATCACCTCTTTCATGCACATATAGTTACCCATTCCCCACTAACAAATCACGTCCACAAATGTTTCGGATTTATTTCTGTTGCCATTTCGCAATTAAGAGACTTAAGTTATGTGAAAAAAGAAAATCCTAATGGGTTTTAAAGTGAAAGTAATTAAATTATTATCGTGGCAGTTTTACGACTATTCGCTCAGTATTATTCATAATAAATCATTAAGTCGTAATAGAACGCAATTGCCAATTGAAATGTTAGGTCTCGTTTTTGTGAAATCAGGTACTGCATTTAATTCAAAAAAAAATTCCTGTTCTTGTCGAGCTTATAAATTATTAAATAGTGTTAGGCTGAATGGAATCTTTCTATGTTTGTGCATCGTTTGCCAATTCCTTTAATGCTAGTTTTTAAATGAAAATAGAATTTTTAAACCATTTTTTCAAGCGAGTTTAAAAATTCTGTTGAAATTTATTCCAATTGATAATGTTGCTTAACTGGCTTATTTTAATGCATTGCAAACATCTGTGATGTGGACGCCACTTTCGTGTACACTACTTATTAAAATTGTCCATGACTTTAATAGCTTTCTCAGTTATTGCGTTTCGTACAGTGCTACTGAATCTCAAAATTCTCATTTTTTCATAATACAAAGGTCTAAAAAAATTTGGGAACCTTATTGCAAAGCTATATCTGAATTTTTTTTAACATCTATTATAAACATCAGCTATGATTAAAGTAATATTTGTAAATGAAAAAAATACTTAAGCTTATATTTATCACTCTTCACTCCAAAATTCTCATTTTTACACATACACCTATAAATAATCATTTTTCATTTGGAAAAAAAATGAAAATATAATAAAAAAAGGGTATCTTGTTACGTGCTACATTCCATATAATTGTTCTTGGAAGCTTTAGAATTATCATCATTGTCACAGCTGTGTTATATCGTGTTACGAAATGTACTTTTATGTGTTGAATTTTGAATTATTTAAATATTTACATGTGGGCAATTACATTTGGGAAGACAGATTGGCTAAGGTAGGCAAACTACATTGTTTTAAAATGTTAAATATTTCTATCATTATTTCAAAATGATTGTTTCAGGAATCAGCTGATGAAAACCAATATTTACAAATAAAAATATAAAAAGTTGTACAAAATTAACAACAGCATTTAATCTGGCGCCTGCACAAACAATTTTTTTTAAAAATGTTCCATGGCATCTTTTGAGTTTTAACGAGACCCTGAGAGGTAGGCAGTACTTGTGTCTACTAAACTGCACTATTTAAAATGGTTCGTTTTAATTCAAAGGATGTAGGTCACCTGGAATGTTTGTATCTATTGGTTGTTCGTTGAATCCGATCCTGTGATTTTTAAATCTGATTAATCTTAAAATTTTTTATTTCAGACCAATTTTTTTTACGCTTGTTTATCTTGCTTTAAAAGAATTAAACGTCGTTCCTGAGAGCTTATGAAATGAGACGACTAAGCCCTTGGTTTAGAAGTTGGTGTAACGTTTTTTACATCAAACAATTTGCGCAAGAAGAAAACTTGAAGACTAGATGCGAAGACGACGACTACACATTGGGCAATAGACCAATTTTGTACGTAATAATTGTTTGCTAGCAATAACTGATAATCTCTGGCTTCGTGTCTTCTGCCAAACTGCTGATTTCGTTGAATTTCACCTATGCGCTCATCTACTACTTTGATAGAACCCTGTAATTTAAATTGTAAAATTATGTAAATTTTTAGTAGGGGAGAACCAACTATGTGAGAAAACAAACAAGTCGGTAATTATCAGGATTGAATCTTACAGTAAAATTGGCCACACTGACGTCCAACTGCTCAAGCTCAGCAGTGAAGTTCTCCCACTTGTCATACTGGAATGAAGTGATATAAAGCAGCACCAACTTGGCAGCAAAGCGAGAAAATTGGTTGTCAATGCATATTTCATAGACCCCTACAAATTGAAAGCAAGGTATTTTCTATAACTATTTTATTTTCCACGTGACAACTGACAAATAACTTTTGCCAAGTCAACTTTATATTATGACCAAAATAGTACCGAGTATATTCAATGCCACAACCATCTCACCTCCATTTTCAGATATTTCCTCGTATTCACTTTCGGATTGCCATTTATAGGGATGGACATGGTTGCCATTTGGATGTCGCACTGCAAAACCTGCCTTGCCATCACCTCCTCTGATAACCTAAATACAAACCGTAATATTTATTTACTAAAACTTATACGGATAAGATCGAGTTTACGGTACTTCATGAATACTCTTTGTAGCAACATATGGTACAAGAAATATTGATATAGCCTTTATATTGCGTCAAAATACAGCCCAAAAAATCATCAAATTTGGGTTAATTTCCAATATGCAAATGTTGCCACCTGTGGTCTAGCTTTACCTGGAAGGCTATGAACAAATTGGCTGAGGGTTCGACGTACTGGTAAAAACAGTGTTCTTTGGCTGCATCGACGTGAACCTTAAATTCAAAAGAAACTCCTGGAATGCTATCCATTTCATTGTTGCCGTTTGCTCCTAAGCTGTGCAAAAGCACTAAAATCAGCATCGGCCACAGATCGTGCATTTTCGCCATCTTCCGCACACGTGTCAACTGCCAGTCACCGATACGGTAACTACCAGCTTCCCTTCATGGCTACCTGATCTGGATCAAGTCCACCAAAGTTGACTGTCTTTCGCCATAAGAATGTGTATGTGGAACCCGTCAACTTCCCTGCGTCGAATTGAGGGTTTGAAAAGTTTCCTAGCAACTGATAAGAAACTTTTCATTATAATAGAAATAGTAAAATAACTATATATTTAATATTTTGAAGTTATAAGTCACTACATTCTATTTATAGGAACGTTTTTACAGACATACAATATTATTTGCTTATTTATAGGAACATTTTTACATTGTTTTGCAAATTTATATCGGCAAATTTCAAATTTGCCGCGCTCTTCCAGAACTTTTCGGTTTCCGATAGTTTTGCGACATGAGCTTGCCGACAGGCGGCGCTTGACTAGTTTAAACTTCGACGTCTGCTTCTGCCATTTTTGAGTGAAAGTTTATGATGAGGGCGTATATATGGTTGTTTGATTGCTGTGACAATGAATGCAAGTCTTAAAAGTTTACCGCAATTAGAAAGTGTGAGATAAGCGCTTGTTTCTACGCCTCTACACAGTGGCATTTTCTATCATTTATTCCTGAATAAGAAAATGAGTGATATTCGTGAAGGTCAGTTGGATTCCGCGTCCCTTGCCAGTACTGACAGAACTCCTCTTCTATCCCAGAAACAGCGAAGTGTCAATCCTGACTTGAGCATTTCAGCTAATTCTGATGAACATGATGTGGCATCCACCCAAGGGGCAAACCCCCGAAATTTGGAAACGTTTTCTGGAGTGTTCGCTCCAGTGTGTTTGTCCATGTTCAGTGCATTGCTATTTCTTCGAGTTGGTGAGTCATTCTATATGCATTTCTTTTCATACATGTATGTCATGTGCTTCTAATCATGCACTTTTCGGCTCAAGGCCTAAACCGGGAATTTATTGTGACATTTTCCAGGAAATTTAATCGCGCTGTCTAATTACATTATATATGATGAAATACTGGTACATGTATTTATGTAATAATCAGTTTCCCAACGGGAGGCGCGAAATAAAGCATGGGCTGAAAGATATATTATAAATTTTCTTTGAAGATCGATTGAGGTATGAAGGCGAAATTCCGTGCTACACACAATTGAGGGCTTCATTCAATTGATGTTTGCCGGTCGTTGACCCCTGCATGCATGCATGAACATTATCAAAATTCCTCTAAACAGTTTGAATAGGAATCAGGTTGACACTCATGGATAAATTTGGGTACAAGCTCATCAAATATGCAGGCCAAGTGTATGCATTTTTTGCGTGTCGTTTTGTTCAATTCACCATCCATTTGTCCGCAGACTAGTATTCGACAAATTCCGTCGATTTGTCATGTTATACAGAACATTAGGTCATACAAAAACAACTGTCATCGCCAGATTGTACATCTGTATGTCCTAGCTCCCTCCCTTATCCACCCGTGGCCATGGCCTGTACTTAGTTTCTTGCATTTTTGTCGTGAAGGGCCGGCCTAGTAACAATTATCAAATATTATAATCGCCTTGGGTATTCAGAGTGTGTTTTGAAAAACACCTCTGTTGATCTTGGTAAGCTAAATATTGCAAAATGCATCATATAGGCTATGCAGTGGGCTAATGGAGAATCGTGTTAGTGCTGTCCACAACCTTATCAGAACTAACTTAAATTGTCAACAACAATGTTCATATATTTGGTGATGGTTGTTTCATTGCAGGATTTATCGTTGGGCATGCAGGTATTCTTGAAGTAATCGCCCAGTTCGTACTAGCCTATATTATTCTTGCTTGCACAGTGCTATCGATATGTGCCATATCTACGAATGGGGCGATAGAGGGAGGAGGAGCATACTGTATCCTTTTCTCTGCTGTTTCACTCCCTTCCATTTCCTCCTCTAATACGTTTATGAACCACCATATCGGTTTTATGCAATTTAATGTAGTAACACAATTTCAAAAATTCCAATTTACGGCAGAAGCAAGTTTCTAAAAAAAATCGTTTTTTACCATCATTGTTTCATTGCACCATTGTTTCAGAAGTGACTAACCTGCCAATCATGAGAAAACTATGGTGTTTCAAGATGTGTTGGTTTTTTAGCTGATAGCGAGCATTTCGCTTGAAACTGGGAAATGACATTTGAATTCTGTTACTATTGAAGTGCTGTGTGATGTTTCCCCAGTGTGACAAAGTCAAAATGCATGGGGTGAGCCTATGTGGCGAAGGCAAAATTTTTTTACCAATTTATTGCTTTGAATTCGAAATTTTTTAAGTTTGAACAACCTTCACCGATTTGAAGATATGATCAGTCGAACCTTAGGTCCAGAATTCGGAGGCAGCATTGGGACTCTGTTCTTTTTTGCCAACATATTTTCCTGTGCCCTATATGTGACAGGATGTGTTGAAGGCTTCATTGATAATTTTGGACCAGGAGGTACATGTACCATAAAATGAATGTTTTTATTTTAAGAATACTTATAAAAATATGATTGGAGCCGTTCTTATTTAAGTATAATTTTTATTCTTCGGTGTATTTCGGTATATGCCTTGCAACAGCACAGACGTTGCGAGAGTGCACTTCTCGTACATGTAACTATTCGTAGGCTTGCGGTGATTATCCTGACGGTTATTTCTGCTAAATCAGAAATTACATTAGTTTAAGAATAGAAATAATGCAAGGGGTAAAATATGAATATTTTATGCACACTTGGAACAAGGCATTTACCGAGGTATTTTCGTATTTTTTATTTATTCTGGTTATTTTATCTTAAATTTTTTGTGCACAATATTAACTGAACCAATCTTGATTATCAAAGTACATGTATTACTTTCAAGAATGGCAATTTTCATAATCATCCACAACAGGTTTTCTGGTTGATGGGGGCATACCCAGTGGACGTTGGTGGGCTTTTTTGTATGCATCAGTAATAGCTTTATTCAACTTATTCGTCTGTCTAATCGGAGCTGCAATGTTTGCCCGTACTTCGATTATCATTTTTGTCATTGTTATGCTAAGTACATTTTCGGCTGCGGTCAGCTTTTTGGCAGAGACCCAGGTCATCGAGGTGAGGACATGTGATTTGAAACGTTTTTCCTGTCTAAGCTGGCTTTTCGCACAAGGTTAAATAATATTTTTTATATTAGGTTCCTATACCTGATGCTAATACATATGTTGGTAATATAACAAATGCATCCTATACAGGATTTAGTTGGGCGACTTTTCAAGACAATTTGTGGCGTAAGAAATGTCATATTTTAAAAGTGGTTTTACTTATGTTGTGCTTATAATATCCACTTACTGCTATTTTATATATTTCAGCCCATTATAGCTTGGATTATACAACTGGCAGTATTATGAACTTTGCTTCAGTTTTTGGAGTTTTGTTCAGTGGTGTAACTGGGATCATGGCTGGTGCTAATATGTCAGGTGTTTTATCTTAACATTTTGTTACTATAGACTAGTTGCAAGCACTTTGTTTAGAATCCCAGACATTTACTTTATTGTAAATGTTTTGAATTACCAGGCAATGTTATAAAATATTTATGTTTAATCAATTCCGTCATCAAAGTAATTTTCTTTTTTAAACATAGGAGAGCTGAAAGAGCCCAGCAAATCCATCCCTCTGGGAACATTATCTGGTGTGGCCTTCACTTTTGTGATATACATGCTGCTGTCTTTTTTCACAGCTGGAACATGTTCAAAGTAAGTTTTCAAAGTCTGGTTTCTGTTTAGAACTAAACAAGTTGTTATTGTATTTCAAATTTGGCCCTTATTTGTATTATAATGAATCAATGCATGTTTTTGCAGCTTTTTATTAAGAAATAATTACATCTATATGCAATATATCAATTTAACAAACTTTGCAATTCCTTGTGGGATATTTGCAGCAACACTATCTGCGAGTCTTAGCAATCTTATCGGTAAATATGATTACATGTAAATTTCTTAGGTTATGATTCTGTGGATCTTTACCTAGTCTGTTCTTAATTTTCACAGGTTCTTCACGAGTTTTAATTGCTGTAGCAAAGGATGAACTTTTTGGTAATCCATAATTACATTCACTTAACAAATATTGAGTATGGAATTCATTTTTCACCAAGTGCATGCTCATTTTTTAAATAGGATTCGTCTTATCACCAATTGCGAAAGGTGTTTGGAAAGACAATCCTTATGCGGCCGTTATTTTGTCTTGGTTTCTTGTCCAGGTGAGCAATTATGGAACATCAAATATTTATCTGAAATTTAAACGTTACTGAATGATCTTTGTTTTTGTTATATTTTTCTTAAGTTAATTCTAATCATTGGATCATTGAATCTTATCGCCCAAGTGACCTCAGTATTTTTTTTGCTGTCCTATGGTGCAACGAATTTAGCCTGCCTTGGATTAGAACTCACTTCTGCACCAAACTTTAGGTACTATTATGTATAATGTTGCATATAACTTTTTAAATTGTAACTTCTTACGTAAAAGCCGCTCAAAGGAGGGTTGCTTGGAGTAAGCTGTAGGAAAGGCAAAGAGTCAAAATGTTTCTAAAATAATGCATGGACGTCTTTTCTGAAAGTTCACTAAGCCATAAAGTTTAAGCGATACTGAACATCTCATTAAAAGAAAACTTTTTTAGGCCTTCCTTTAAATATGTTTCCTGGTACACTTGTGCTGTTGGCCTTGTGGGTACCATTACTATGATGTTTGTTATTAATGCTGGTAAGTTTTTGTTCAGAAATGGATTTCGAATGGAAGTCACATCATCAAAATTATTGCTAAACTGAATTCTTTTCAAATCCTTTAAGCATATGCTGGTATTTGCTTAGTGATATGCCTGTTATTGGTGATTGGGCTTCACCTTCGGGCTCTCCCAACCAAATGGGGCTCTATTAGCCAGGCTCTTATTTTCCATCAGGTATTCAAAATTTGATTGTGTTCGATTTAAGTTAAGTAGCGCAATTTTCCCTGTTGTTTTCGTCCAATTTTCTGTTGCTTTCAGGTTCGCAAGTATTTATTGATGCTCGATAGCAGAAAGGAACACGTGAAGTTTTGGAGACCTCAGCTGCTATTGATGGTAGCAAATCCCAGATCTTGTACACCACTCATTGATTTTGTGAATGACCTAAAGAAAAGTGGGCTCTATGTGCTTGGACATGTGAAATTAGAGGACCTGGATAGCTGGGAGGTGGATCCAATTGCAAAGGAAAACTTAGCCTGGCTAAGTTTGGTGGATCATCTTAAGGTACATTTTTGTTGTTATATAGTTTTGTTAACCTCAGATTGTTTGGATCATTAAACTGTCATTTAGACAAAATCTTTAAAAAATTGTCCCAACTTTCAGTTGTGACTCATTCGATAAAAATTGAGCTCAAAATGTCCACTTGCACTATCAAAGAAGGAAACTGCTGGAAAAAAATTACTTATTTTCAATTTAAACTGTTGAATATTAATTTGATTGAGATTTTTTTCAGGTAACTAAAATTATAAACATGGAAATTTTTTAAATGTGGGAGTTTAATCAACTGTTACTTTTATTACAGTTGGTATGAATTCATATTTGGTTTTGTAATGAGAAGTGGGCTAACTAGCAGATCAATTTCTATAGAAATTGACTCAAACTACATGTATCTTTTTCAGGTCAAAGCCTTTGTTGAGCTGACTATAGCACCTACAGTAAGGGAGGGCATGCGCCAACTTATCAGAATATCAGGACTTGGTGCTATGAAACCCAATACAATTATTTTTGGGTTTTACGATTCTGCGCCTCAAATCGACTTTTTGAGAAGGTTTGCTCATTTCGTAATTCAAAGATCTAATAATAATATTATTCTGTAATAAATTTTTTTTTTTCAGGGATGAAATGATGGCAAACAATTCTTCACCTACTTCAACAGAAATGGGTCAGGTTTCCACATTACATTCTTTTGCTGAGATGCGCCAGTCCTTGCAGAGTAAAGATTTGCCTCCGGAAGAATATGTGGGAATGATACAGGTTAATTGGCAGTTAAATTTGTCATTATATTCTTATGAAATATTCAAATTACATGAGCACAAAACAGACCTCATAAATCTCAAACATGCATGCAAAATATCATAAATTACTGATCACGTTTGAAAGTTTGGGGATAAATGCCTTTTTACACAATGTGGAAATGATTCAGAGCTTTGTGATGTAATCTTAATTTTTTCTAGTTGCTAGATTTCTTGCTTTTATTTTTTTCAGGATGCAATTAAAATGAGAAAAAATGTGTGTATATGTCGATATTTCGATCATCTTGATAAATCATCAATTTTGAAAAGCAACAGAAAAAAATTTATCGATGTATGGCCAGTGAATGCATTCGACCCTAGGACGTTAGAATACTCTGACACGACAACGTTGTTTTTGCTGCAAATGGCTTGCATTTTACACATGGTACAAGTTTAATTCTATAATTTGTTGGCTACTTGCCTGTATTGTGCCGATTCTGTTAATGGCATGTTTTCTCGTTTTTAACGACAGGTTCCAGGATGGAAGTCCAAGACAGTTTTGCGTATTTTTATGTGCAATTTAACAACTGATGATGATACTGTCAAGCGGGAGAAACAACTGCAGTTAATGCTCAAGCAATTACGAATATCTGCCATAATTAATCGAGCACATTGGGACGACGTGTTTAGCGTTTATTCTTCCAACAGCTTGCCTGATAATTCACAACATATGTCAGCCTCCTTATCAACAAATTTGACAACACAATGCATGAGCAGGTATTATGTTTTCCACTAGTTGAATTTGCAATCATTTAGAAATGCAGATTTTAAAGTTTTTTTTTTTTTCAGTTTCAATCAGTTAATTAAACGCCACAGTGAAAACGCTGCTGTCATATTTACGTATCTACCTGTTCCCCCGAAAGAAGTGCAAGCAAATTCTAAATATTTGAATCTGCTTGAGTCTCTAACAGATAGTTTGCCACCTACAGTTCTCATTCATGGTGTCAGCCCCGTGATATCCACAACGCTTTAATTCTTTGGAATTAGACTGGATGTTGAAGTTGTTCAAGCAAATAATTGTATATCATAATTTCTTTTCAGTTCCTAGTTAATTAAGGGTACCATTGCCTTTATACCCTAGAAGAGTGCATGCCAATATGTGCATTTTATTGGGATATGCATACAGTGGTAGCAGACATACATATTTAATTCATAATTGCTGTCGATCATCGAAAATAATTTTACATTGTTATTACAGTAAAACCTCGATTAACTGCCAGGCTCGGGATCGGCACCGTGACGGTTAATACATAACAAACAACCCACCCCCATACATTGCATATAATGAACGAATGATAAAAAATGCTTGTTTACGAACTGCAAATACAATGAGGATGATTTTTCGCAGCAATCTGGTTACTGTACATAAGAGTATACATTTATGTGTATGTACTAATAACTTTCAATATTTCATTAATTAACTTTTAATAACTGACGGTTAATCAAGGTTTTACTGTACATCATAAGTTACATGAAAACTTTCCAAGCTTTTGTGATACAATTCTGTACAGAGTGGAATAGGGTAGGCTATAGTTATTGTGGTTTTGCCCTATAGCTATATCATGCACATTGTTTGTTTTATATAATAGAGCGTAATGTAAAGAAATAGGTTTTTTTTGCTCTGCTGTAAAAGTGTGATTTATGTGGGCATTTTATTCAGATGAGTTTTATTCCATGATTGTGAGTGTGCATGCAGGCTGCAACATTTCAATCTAACTCGAACTCTTTGTGCATTTGATACACTGTATAATTATAAGGTTCACATTTTTTTCAAACATATTTTATTGCTAATCAATATTATTTCAGTCATAATGTGGACTGCATTTTCACTAAAGTTGAAAATTATATGGAGGCCGGATTGGGTTGTCAATAATGGGTTCATCATTACGTCCAGTACGCGTCTGGCAAAGAAATTTCACCAGTAGTCACTGTTATACCCCGTTTCCACCGGATTGTGAACCGGCGGTTGAGGGCTCAATCCACGGTTCAGTTTTCGGTGGAAACACTC
>JAQFYZ010000206.1:0-57953 GCA_034695085.1 Cylindroiulus punctatus | reverse complement strand
ATGTAATGTGGATGAGAAATTTAGCATGTATATTTGCAATAAGCATTGCAAAATATAAGGATGATCGCATATATTGCAAATATATTAATATTAAATTCTGAAAAAATATATTTATAATATATGTTGTTTTCTGGCAATATATTGCAAATATATACACGCTATACCCCAATACATTTCTAATATATTGTCAGACTATTTTTTTCCATATGGGAAGTGACAGCTGAGATACATGTTGCACATAATGAATTGTCATTTTTTCTATGAAATGAATGAGTTTGCCTAAATCTGGGAGCGATGAAGTGGAAATTCCATCATTAGATGGCTAAGGAAGCCTGTCTTTTAATCACTTTCTGGCTCTGTAAAGCAGTGATGGATCCAGGATTTTTTTTTGAGGGGCTGGTCATTGAGATCTAGTATGAGTTATCCAAAAGACCCATTCTATCAAGTATGACTTGTAAGCTGTGGGAGGAAGGCTCTGCCCCCTAGCCATATCCACCCCGGATCTGCCAGGGTACAGTAAGGAAATGAAGTGAAACTTGAAATAATGAATACAAATTATTTTAACATTAGTTTATAGTTGTGCTCAAACGTCCATGTCCATTGCCACATGTCCTTGCTTTATTGTTTAAATGTATTTGCTATACCGGCATTTCAATTTCTTTAGGCAACTACTACCGAAGAGGTGACCAAACGCACCGTAATCGAAAAGACCCGCCGAACGCAAGTCACCACTACTGAGAAATACAGTCCCGTAGTCCTCAGTAATATCCCTATCCCTACTACTGGGGGTAAAGTTACAGGTAAACGTTTTTGTTGATCTGCGGTTTTTTGTGGTTTTGGAGTCAGCCACAGATACCACTTTTGTGTCACAATTGATTACTTGGAAATAATCTGCTAAATGAGCAATTTCTTCTTTATATAGCTGAAGTAAAGATGCCCTCGGGCAATGTGGACCGCCCTTCCATCGTAGATAATCATGATGGAACTGTTAGCATTCGATATGAGCCACGAGAGGAAGGCCATCATGAATTGCATGTGAAATTCAATCAAGAACACGTCCAGGGTACATACACATCATATTTCCATTTGGAATGATAACCAACGTTGACAGCAATTCCTTACTTTCGTATTATTCTTATCAGGAAGCCCATTCCGTTTCCATGTTGATTCCATAAGCAGTGGTTATGTGACTGCGTATGGCCCGGGATTAGTTCACGGGGTCTGCGGCGAACCCTGCAACTTCACCATTACCACGAAGGATGCTGGTGCTGGTGGTTTGTCATTAGCTGTTGAGGGGCCTTCCAAAGCCGAGATTGGGTGCACTGACAATAAAGATGGCACGGTCAGCGTTTCGTATCTACCAACGGCCCCTGGAGAATATAAAATCGGAGTCAAATTTGCGGACAAGCACATCAAAGGCAGTCCCTTTTCAGCCAAAATCACGGGCGAAGGACGCAAGCGTTCCCAGATATCGGTGGGATCATCCAGCGAAGTATCCCTTAAAGTAAAGGAACAAGATATCCACAATCTCAATGCTTCGATTACTGCGCCTTCGGGTCTTGAAGAGCCGTGTTTCGTCAAGAAGTTGCCTAACGGGCATTTAGGTGAGTTGACTATTTAACTCATAACAGTTGCTCATCGTGTTTCAAAACTTTCTAGTCTTGAACAAAGAAATCTAGCTGCCATCGAATGTAAGATGCACTTCGATTTCAGACCACCATCAGAAAAAAACAGCTGTAGAACACTTGGTTGTATTTCAGGTGAATTACTGTAATTACAGTAATGCAACTTCGTACGTACTCTGTAATATCCAGTTCACACAGTACATAAAACTTGTTAGAAAACAAAACGTGTTGTAAACGAGTTTCACTCGTCTGGTAAAATCCAAACGAGTGCCAGCTTCCAAACTCGTTTTGAAGTGTATGGTGTGACCTAGGTATTAGATCCAGTTAAAACTTCCTAGTTGAGTTTATACATATAACAAAAGAGTTCTGAAATGTGTACAAAGCGATTGTAAGTTTCACAATGGTAATTTTTCAAATAATACATGTATTAGCATTATGCAATTATTCTAAAAAAAAGTTTTCCCATTATTTTAGGCATTTCTTTTACCCCTCGTGAGGTCGGAGAACATTCAGTTGCTGTGAAGCGTCAAGGAAAACATATTGCGAACAGCCCCTTCAAGATCATGGTTGGGGACAAAGAAGTTGGCGATTCCAGCAAAGTGAAGGTGTCTGGGAATGCATTAAAGGAGGGCAAGACTCATGTTGAAAATGCTTTTACCATTGACACAAGGGCTGCTGGATATGGTGGACTCAGTTTGTCTATTGAAGGACCTAGCAAGGCAGACATCCAGTGTAAGGATAAAGATGATGGCACTCTTTCTGTAAGCTACAAACCCACGGAACCAGGCTATTATATCGTGAATCTCAAATTTGCTGATCATCATGTGGAAGGTAATCAAACTTGGTATCTTGTTGTTTTTAGTTGTGCATAAATAACTACAGCATGTTCGTGATTATGCAGTGGTTGTGGGAGATTTGCTTTAGTAACAGAATTCAATCTTACTTATTTTTCATTTAAATTGACCCAGTATGCTGTTATGTTATGCATATTGGAAAAAATATCTGAATATGCAAACATATACAACAAATCGTATTCAGTTAATATTCATCATTGTGGAATGAATGAGTTAGCATAAAATATTATCACATATACATGTAATCATCACAATTATTGCCCATCTGTATAATCATGATTACGATTAAATTATGAAATGCTATGATTTATAGCTTTTTTCAAAAGACTGCAATGAATGCAGGGTTTGAAAGATTTCACCCTGCACATAGAGTAGACAGAAATGTATTAGGACAATATGAAAATTGTTGTTCATGTGTAAATGAAAGGAATTGTAGATATAGACGTATCTGTATTAAATTATTAAATTACATACGTTATATACATGCAGTTTATGTAATAACAGCAACATATATTTGGAAATTTAAGAAAGGCATTTGAAAAAAAAAATTTGCCACAAAAAAGTAAGTGAACAATGCCAAAACCTACAGTAAAAGCATCAACATCTTCTCCAGTCCTAATTTCCTAGCATTGTCCTTCATTTTATGACCCAACTGGATGTGTTTTGGCAGTCAGCATGCCATGACTTCACTAAAATGAGGATTTCAGAATATCCTACAGTCCCAATCATCAGAACTGCCACCTCACGTACATGTTTGGAGGTGGCAGTGATGTACGTTTTGATGCTGTGTGGGATGCAGGAGTGTTGGAAATTCTTATTTTAGTGAAGGTATGTGATGGCCTATATACGTGTTGCACCATATAATCAAAGGCAGTGGTAGAAAATTAGGACTGGAAAATACATTGAACATCTCAATTGTAGCTAGATTTGTCATACTATTTTGCGAGTGGATCAAGTCAATTATATTTTCTTAAGTCTTCCTAATTTTATAATGTTTTTGTGTTTGTTTTTTCTTTGCACTATGTAACATAAGTTTACAGTTGGGCTCTCTTTTAAAATTTACCTGTGAACAACTGTTTCACTTTGTTCTAATACTTTTTGTGTATTCTCCAAATATGTTGAAGATGTGTAAATATACATGTAACTTAATGATGTTTTTTTTCTTTTAGGCTCTCCTTTTACTGTGAAGGTTGTCGGCGAAGGAAGCAATCGGCAAACAGAGCGTATAAAGAAGGAACGTGAGGCAGTTCCCATCACTGAAGTTGGCAGTAACTGTCGTTTAACTTTCAAGCTTCCCGGTAAAACTTTGTAACCTTTCTTTAATTGAGTACACTTTACATGCCTCATATAGACAACAATGTAAAAAATTATTTTTTCCTCATTTTTAGGGGTTTCACCATTTGATCTAACTGCTCAAGTCACCAGTCCATCTGAGGTGGTAGAAGATGCTGAAATCACAACTGTTGAAGATTTTCTATATGCAGTCAACTTTGTTCCCAAGGAACTTGGCGTGCATACTGTTTGTGTACGTTATAAGGACATTCATATACCAGGTAAAAAGCAATGCCTTTTTTATCTAAGGAATTTCTATATCATCAGTGTTTGTTTTAATTTGCATATTTACATAATAAAGCTAATTGTCTCTGTTAATTCATTATAAAACAACTAGCTACATGAAGGAAATTGCTCGTAGGCTTGAAAGTTTTTGATTTTTGTGTTTTTGCTTTAATGCTGCTTATGATTAATGCTTGGGGGTACTAAAGTTGCAATCCACGTGGCAGGTAGGTTGTCTGTGCTTAAATTTTATTTCCTGCCTATTAATATGCTTGTGTATGTGATCCTGTTTCTTAGATATATTTAGTACTTATATTTAATTATTATCGTAGTATTTGTGTGGTAATACACAGTAATTATTATGTTTTGAACTAATCTAAATTTATCAATGATTTTGAAATGGGTGAATTTGTCTAATGCTATGGTATCTTTGAGTCTATGGAATGGATTTTACATCTAATTTTTTTCATGTGGTAAACTTATCTTTATATCTGTAATTTTCTTCACTTTATAGGTAGCCCCTTCCAGTTTACAGTTGGTCCTCTTAATGACTTTGGTGCACATCGTGTTCATGCTGGTGGACCAGGACTTGAACGGGGAGAAGTAAATCAGCCAAGTGAGTTCTAATGTTTCTACTGTTCTGCTACATCATAATGTTTCAGTGAAAATATCACTTCAAATGACTCCGGGTACATTAATTGCTTTTCTCGAAGATTTCGGAATTTTTTCACAAAAGCGATATGCTATGCACATTGTGCAAGAGGCATTCAAACGTGGTTAATTCACAACTTTTAGGCGAATTTAACGTTTGGACTCGGGAAGCTGGTGCTGGTAGTTTAGCCATCTCAGTGGAAGGGCCTTCAAAAGCCGAAATTGACTTCAAGGATCGCAAGGATGGCTCCTGCTATGTTTCATACAGTGTCACTGCGCCAGGTGAGTAAAATATATTGTGTAATTTTGATATTTGCCAAACGAGATTAATTTTAATCACGTTTTTGTTTGTTATTTAGGGGAATATAGAGTTGGCGTCAAATTTAATGATCAACATATTCCTGATAGCCCATACAAAGTTTATGTAACACCCGAATTGGCAGAAGCCCGAAAGATTGAAATTGGCAATTTTCCTGATGGCTTTTTGGTTGTTAACAAACCCGTATCCATTATCTTGCATACAAATGGGGCAAAAGGGGACTTAGATGCCAAAGCTATTGCACCATCTGGAATTGAAGACGATTGTTTCTTAACACCAGTTGATGATAGTAAGTAATGTCCTTTTACAAAGTTTTCAAAAAGGAAACCCTTATAAGTCTGAAACCCCAAATAAAAATATAATTGCCTTTGTGTAGATCAATGGGCCCTTCGCTTTGTGCCACGCGAAAACGGAGTTCACAGTTTACACGTTAAATTTAATGGGGTGCACATCCCCGGAAGTCCAATCCGTGTTCGTATTGGACGGGATGATTCTGATCCAGCTGCCGTTCATGCGCACGGCAACGGCCTAAAAGATGTCAAGACAGGTAAAGATATCCCAAAAGAAGGAAATCTCAGGGAAAGATGGAAAATGGATGTGTTGCAAAAACTACAGGTATATTTTTTCACTACATTCAGGTGTGAAAACTGATTTCATTGTCGACACATGCAATGCTGGCGCTGGCACACTTGCAGTAACAATTGATGGCCCATCGAAAGTTTCCATGGATTGCACTGAAGCAGCTGAAGGATATAAAGTCCGTTATACACCTCTGGCTCCTGGGGAATATTATATCACTGTTAAATACAACGGTCTTCACATTGTTGGCTCTCCATTTAAAATCAAATGCGTTGGTAAGTTGGTTAGGTTCGGCTAAAGCATTTTTGTTGTAGTCGGTAAATAACGGAGTGTTCAACTGAAATTCAAATTATTTAATTATCCTTTCAGGTGAAGCAGTAACAGAACCAGGAACCCAGGAAACGTCATCGGTTGTGGTTGAGACTGTTCAAAAGCAAGGTCGTCGAACATCCATTCAACTCATGCCAAAATTCAAATCTGATGTCAGTAAGGTGTCATCCAAAGGAATGGGTCTTAAGAAGGCATATTTGCACAAACAAAACACTTTTACAGTAAATGCCCAAGATGCCGGTAAGTTCTTTAATTACAAAATAGGTTTATTGACGATATACCCGGTGGTTCTTTAATATTTTTATTTTCCTAGGTGACAATATTTTATATGTTGGCCTGCACGGTCCTAAAAATCCAAGCGAGGAAGTGTTTATAAAGCATGTTGGACACAATAACTATCAAGTAAATTATCAAGTTAAGGACCGTGGCGATTACGTTTTAGTCTGTAAATGGGGTGATGAGCACATCCCTGGTAGTCCGTTCAAAGTTGATGTAGCATGAGAGAACAGCTCTTTCTGCTAACCGTTATCAATTTATGGTAAGGAAACATAAAAAGAGACATAATATTGCCATCATTATGTCCTTGAAATTTGTAATCTTTCCGCAAGTCCTTTTGTTTTGTCCCGTGTCCCGTTTTGTTTTGTTTTTTTGTCTCATCCATTGTAAACCAAACTGCTGTGCAATGAGAAAAGGGTTAGGGCTCATTAATGTTTGCGATATATTTTTTTTAAAAACTTTACCATCATGTTTAACTGTTTAGTTTTCAAGATCACTAAATTATAATATTATTCTAGGCGTTTCAGAATTAAGAAAATAATCAAACTGGTAAGTAGTTTTAATTACAATTAACCAAATCCAAAATATTTTGTGAATTGTTAATGAATGCTGTTTTGGTTTCAAGATTTTATTATGTCTTCCATGCGATACATAATGTTACTAAAATTGGTGCTGCGACTAGCATTTGCTGCTATCTCTATTGGTTACCTAAATTTTAAATTGACACTAACTATGCATACCGGTGATAAAGGCCCAGTTATTCTTAAAACTGTAAGAAGCATTCTTGCCCAAATGTGTCATCCCTATTGTTCTTCTGTGTTTTTTGTTTCCTCATTATTTCACTTCATACGAGTGCATGTTGTGGTTGGTTGTATTTCGATATTCAAATCACTATCGGTGCTTGTACCAGGAATGTTTCCAATATTGCATCACGTTAGTAAGAAACGTTTAGTTTTGCTCTGCCCCTCAACTTGGTCATTACACAAATCCAATGATGATGTATGTCATGTATCATTTACATTTCCGTTTAAAAAGGATTAGTTAATCTCGCTTCTTTGACTACCAAGTGGTTAATGAGGTTTATATTGGCTGCCATAACAGAAAACATATGCACCATCTTTCCAGTACCCTTCAATTATGAAGGTGGGACAATGCTCGCAGTTGTTGCTTAGCAAGTATTCTACATTATGATTGCTAAGATTATACCATTCTGCCTTAGTAGATATAGGAATTTTTATAATTCTTGCAAAATGTCACATTAAAAAATGTGTAGATGTTGCCAAAACGTGACCATGTATAAAACCTTTGTTAGTACCTCGCCTTAAAGATAGTTCAGAATTGGTTGCCTATTAGCATGCTTTGAAATTTCGATCAAATATGAGATTGGAACCAGACATATATTTATTAAATATCATGTTCCATAAAAACTTTCCTGGGATATATTCTCCCATAAAAGATTCCTTGCCAATTAGTGAAAAGAACAATTCCATTGCATTTACCCTCCCTGCTTTTGGTGCCAGCAAAACAGTGACAATCACTCATGCACTAACATTGTAGTTTAGCCCTTGTTTGCTTCAAATACCGTTTAACAATTCGATTATTACATGATATGAATGCAAATGCTTGTCAAGTGCCAGGAGAAAGAATTTTCTAGTAGAATAAAATATATAGAATGCTAAGTGTTTTTATTTGGTCATGATTAATGATAGGGGTGCATTGATATGCAGGACAGAATATTTCATGTTTTCATGTTCTAGAAATCGCATTTGAATAAAAACGTTCAATTTTTTAAAATGGATTTATTTCCTCGAGAGAGCACAATATGCTAAAGAAATAAAATTTGTGTCACATGAACATAGTTAAACAAATATATACATGTATATTGTGTAAAAAAAAGGACATCCTGCAAATCTAAGTTTTTCTTTCTGGAAAATCGATAAACTAAGTGTTTTTGTATTTAGCTTTTAAATTATCAAAGATTAATTTCACTGTATAATATTATCCCGTTTGAAACAATTAACCTGGAAGTTGCAGGCAAATCGAAACTTGTAATTTAAAAAAAATTGGAATAAATGTGTTTAACAGAGTATTGATTGAATGACAAAAGAAAGTTTGATAGAAAAAAATGCACTGTCAATTCAATATTTATTCAATGTTAATTTTCTCGATTAAAATTATGTTTATGTCCATTACATTAGTTCCAGTAATTCCAGTAACAACCAAATCATCCGGTTTATGTGTTTGATAAAATTTGTTAGAATTATTGTCACGTAAGAACTCTTCCGGTGTTCCATGTTGTGTTTGCAAATTGCTCAACTGTCCAGGGTAAGCAATGGCTCCAGCAGCATTGGTTGGACCATCTTGACCATCAGTCCCAGCTGACAATAAAGTGATGGCATAATCTTTCCTTTCCGTTAATTCCTTGAACATCTTGTCAAGATGAATGCTGAATGCAAGTGCTATTTCCTGGTTACGTCCACCGATTCCATTGCCAAGAACACGTACAACAGTTTCTCCACCTGCCAAGATCGCGAGCCTATTATGATTTTGTGCTTCCATTTGCAACTCTTCCAGTTTTTCAGCATGAATGCCGTGCTTCAAACACTTCAATTTTAAACTCTCGGCAGGGGTTTGCTCTTGGACGATATCACTTGGCGTGTTAATGACGAACCCTGTTATTTCAGCTAATAATCTTCCATACTCATTCGCTTCGCCACATATTGCTGTGGACAGATTGAAAACTGAATATCCAAAATCATGAGCCGTTTGTTGAGCTTCTTGCAAAGCTCTCGCATTACTCCCAATCAAATAATTTGCCACATGATCATAAATCATTTCAATATTGCTAGGATCTACTGGCTCATGGTTGTCCAACACCGTCTGCACAGAAGGTGCCAAGCCGTCCCACAATCCATACTTTTCGATTATTTTTTTAGCAGCATCTGGATAATCCTGCGATGGTACAGTTGGCCCGCTAGCAATTTGATCTAGCGGATCTCCGATAACGTCTGATAAAATAAGTGATATTACCTAATGGCAAATATTGTAACCGTGCATTAGTTTTAAAACGTTTGGAACTATGTTTGGCTGGGTATGTATATGTCACTCTGTATATGTCAATTTTAAATACCTGAGCAGGTTTAGCAGCATTTGCCAGTTTTCCACCCTTGATTTGCGACACCATTCTACGTACTGTGTTCAACTCCTGAATGGTAGCACCACAATTCGCTAACAGTTTTGTCAACTGGTGTTTTTCTTGTAGTGTAATTGGTGGTTTTGGAGATGGTAATAAAGCCGAGCCACCACCTAATGCAAGAAATGTATTAAAATGCAGTTGACCTCATACTAAACTTGTTTGTATGAAATAACGTGGAGTTTGGTTTGAGTAAATGTTCGTGACATTTACCTGAAATTAGTGTGATTAGTAAATCGTTTTCGCCAAGCTGTTGGACAAATGTTAAAATATCCCCGGCCGCTGTTTCAGAGGTTCTATCTGGTAGATTATTTTCAGCACCTTCATAAATCTTTATATTTGAGCCAATTGGAATGAGATCCCTAGAATTGAACATTGCTCTAGTTAGGTGTAGGCATGGTGAAGGAGAGAGGTACAATGTAAAAGTTAGATACCTTTTACCAGATTTGAGAAGAGTTTGTATAGTTCCTGTAGGGATGCTCAATATCCCTGAATGCAGTTCATCTCCAAGAATATCTTGCACAGCTCGAGCCATTCCAATAACTGCTTTACCAAAGCCAACCAAGAAAATGCGCTTGGATTTCACAGAGTAGCATTTTCCAGAAATCCATAACCCTTCACAGTCTTTTTTCATTACTGAGCGAATTAAATTGTTGGGTAAAACAGCATGTATTGCGGCTTGGAAAATTTTAAGTGCACTGATCTTCTGATTACTTAACTGAGCGTTCATCTTTCTATAAATTTTATAAGAATTTGAAATTAGTTTCTTAACTTGCGAGGATAAAAAGTATGTGAAGAAAGTAAACCTTGGACAAAAAAATTATAATAATTATGGTATTTTTCATGGATTATACCTCTTTATTACTAAAGCGAATTAAACTGTTGGGTAAAACAGCATCTTTATAAATTTTATAAGAATTTGAAATTAGTTTCCTAACTTGCGAGGAAAAAAAGTATGTGAAGAAAGAAAACCTTGGACAAAAAATGACTGTCTAATAATAACAAAAAATTATAATAATTATGGTATTTTTCATCCTTGGCTTAGGATTATACCTCTTAATTACTAAAGCGAATTAAACTGTTGGGTAAAACAGCATGTATTGCGGCTTGTAAAATTTTAAGTGCACTGATCTTCTGATTACTTAACTGAGCGTTCATCTTTCTATAAACTTTATAAGAATTTGAAATTAGTTTCCTAACTTGCGAGGAGAAAAAGTATGTGAAGAAAGAAGACCTTGGACGAAAAAATTACTGCAATATTATGCACCATGGGGTAACCAGTATTATGAATGAGAAACACATTTATTGTCTAATAATAACAAAAAATGATGATAATTATGGTGTTTTTCATCTTTGGCTTAGGATTACACCTCTTCTGAAAGGTAAATAATCGATATTTCAGTTTTGAAAATATAATATAAAATGCATAATAGTTGCAAATTTGTATAGCGCCATCGATCAGCGCTATTACAAAATGTTTTCATTTTGAATATGTAGAGTTAAGTTTATCGTTGAACTTTCATCAATGATTTTTGTTTCAAAAATTGGCGCCCTGATTACCCAGCCGCTTATTGGACTAGAAAGGGGTTTTATTTTTGATTGAACTTTTTGAAAGACCCTTGCCTATTGCGTCATCAAGGATCATGGTCAGTACGTTTGTCCTTGCGTTCTATTGGCAGAAATTATATTCAGTGATGTAATATTTCTGAATCGCTTTCTTAGTACGATATTATTGCGCAGCATCTGCGAATCAAATGTCATTAGAAGAAATCTCATTTGTTTTTCATTGTCGCATTCCAACGTTTACTCTTTCACATTCTTGAATTTCATCCAATAGGATGGAAGCATTTCAGGACGATGTTTAGCGTTCTTTTGGCGCCATTAAATATCGCCCTCATGTCTTCTGCACAACTCGATCCCAAATTTGACATTTTCAGACAATTCTGAATTTTAAATGGTGAAACCTAGCGTTGAAAACTCAAAAATGAAGTTAGTTGACCACGTGGTACGAAGCTTTCGTGTGGCAAAAGTATTTCGAGAAAATTCTGACCGGATTAATAGTTTGGATTTTTCATCTAATGGTGAAACGCTCATTTCGAGCAGCGATGATGATTCCATTGTCATATACGATTGTGAGAAAGGAACGTAAGTCAACCTGCCCAGCCACAAAATTACGCCCTGTATTCTTCTGCGTAACATCATTTGCCATTTTTCATGGTATTGAACTGTGGCAAACTAAACAAAGAGAACCCCGTTCTTCACGCCATACGCAACACTTTGAATTCCGGGAAGTAATGGCGTCGTTTTGAAAAATGACGTAAAACTGTAGGTCAACCCTGCCCTAAACGCCCCCTTTTAATCTTGCTGAAATTAGTGCTACGCATACTTTCGAATCAGCTCTTCTAATGAGTGTGATCTCGAAGCATAAAACTTTCGTAAACACATTTGTGTGTTTTCAGCTGCTTATGAAAAGCTTACAAAATTTATTTAGGCCTTTTTTTTGAGAATTTGGTCAGGCCGTGTATATTAGGCCACAGCATTGTCATGCTGCGTATTATACCGGCATTTCCGGAATCTACAATGTTCAAGATCGTTATTTCAGCATCAAATTCGTTTGCTCATCGAAACAAGCATATAAGCCTACAAGTTTTGTGTAAACGCCAATTGGGCTAGAAATTGGTGCATACAGCAGTGCCCATAAATCCCGACGTAACCCTGTTACGTTGGACATACAGTACATGTATAGGCCTACTGTAATTGATCCATTGAACGTGAAAACTTCAAATCTTATCGATAACTGTTGTCGGAAGAAGTTTGTTATTCAAAATTTATAGTTAAAACCTATACATGTACTGCATAAGTAGCCCACAAAAGTTCAAATGTCTACTGACCTTATAACCTGGTTTCAAATGTTCTTATAGGCTGCGCACATGTGCCGTATAATACAGTATGCGCGAAGATTCAAAAATTGCAATAATGTGAACTAAAATTTGTCCTTTAAAATGCTCAACAATGCTAATTACTAATATAATTTCTGGTAATGATAGTGCAAAGTAGGTTAGGTCTGATCCTAAATGCAACTGTAATGTCAGTTTATTTTATTTTACAGGCAAAAACGTACTTTGAATAGTAAGAAGTATGGCGTTGATCTCATACGGTTTACACATGCTCCAAATACAGCCATACATTCATCTACAAAGGTTGATGGTAAATATGAATTTATATTTAAGGTTGCATGTGCTTCTACAGTGTACCTCATTTCCGTTGTCAATTGAAAGACTACATGGGTTTTGGAGGCGCTGATGTTATAGATTCAAAGTTTTTGGAATCAAATATTTTCTGCAAAATGAAAACCGGGCAGAAGCACGATTGTCCGTTGCAAAAAACATTGTGTATGACTGCAGAAATCTGGCATAAAATGCAAAAGGTTATATGGCTCTGGGTGACCCTCCCCAAAGTTTGATCTATTGTAATATTTTTGACAGATACTTTGAGATATTTATCTCTTCATGATAATAAGTACATAAGGTACTTCCCTGGACATACGAAAAAGTAAGTAACCAGAGTGTTCATAGATTTTCATTTTTTATGCATAATTATTATCCGATTTGGAATCTGAATATGAATGGATTAAGTTTTAAGTGAAGTAGATAATCGTAATTTATATTTGCAATTTCAGAGTTGTCACACTTTGTATGTCGCCTATTGATGATACCTTCATTTCCGGGTCCTTTGACAAAACTATTAGATTATGGGACCTGAAATCTCCCACTTGTCAGGTATTATATTTATTGTAGCCATACTTAGTTTTGCTTCACT
Source organism: Cylindroiulus punctatus (assembly GCA_034695085.1). Lineage (NCBI taxonomy): Eukaryota > Metazoa > Arthropoda > Diplopoda > Julida > Julidae > Cylindroiulus > Cylindroiulus punctatus. The sequence goes on along the minus strand of JAQFYZ010000206.1, from coordinate 44,753 downwards.
GAATTTCTTACTAAATAAATGCAATATTTCTTTTTACTAGGGTATGATGAGTTTGTCAGGTCGACCAGTTGCTGCATTTGATCCAGAAGGCCTTATCTTTGCAGCAGGCGTTAATTCAGAGACAGTGAAGTTGTACGATTTAAGGTCATTTGATAAAGGCCCATTCAACACTTTTCGATTACCACAAGAGAAAGACTGTGACTGGACAGGGTTAAAGTTCAGTCCTGATGGCAAAAACATTGTAATTTCCACCAATGGGTCTGTAATTAGATTGATTGATGCATTTCAAGGAACGCCATTATATGCTTTTGGGGTAAGTTCATGTTGTGAGCATGGAAAGAATGCATGCAATATACATGTACATAGAAACCGAACTCAGTTTTGACACGTTTAGGGAGCACATTTTATGAGACATTAAATCGATGCGTAATTAATTTATAGGGACATCAAAACACCAAACGTATCCCACTAGAGGCGTCATTCAGCCCTGACTCCCAATTCGTATTTTGTGGTAAGCCATCCATATTTTATATCTTATGTTTATCATATGTCTTATGTTAGCAACATACACATGGTTGCATTATTTTATCCCTTTTTTATTGTTGTGGTAATATGCTGCTCCCTTGTTGGTCAAATGCCATTGTTGAAATGGCTTCCTTCTAAAAGTAGTCACGTCATTAGCCAAAAGATCAAAACGTCACAATATGCTTGTGCAATTTTGTGATTGATATATGAATTTGGGTTGTCTGAGCTTGCCAATTTAAATGAAGGGCTCTTGGGATCTTCATGCTGAAATCTATGCATCCATTGTTATTAGAAAGGTGCGCGCTTTGTTGTACAAATAAAAAGGTGAGCAAAAAGGTCTATGGGCAAAATCGCGACAGCCCATGTCAGATTCATTACCCCTCTCGTATATTTGTTTCGCTGTATCCGTTGAGTAACATTTGCTCTATCGGTGTGAATAAACATAACATAGCAATCACAGTGACGTACACACACTGCTACCTCGGCAAACCAAACCTTACCTCGGATACCTTTTCTTGACCTGAATCGAAAACTCCAGACGGCCAAATCACTGTTCCGCGATGTCCAAAGTTTTCAGAAAAATTATGTTGATGCAGTGCTCACTTCGAATAAAAAGACGCACGCTTAATACTAAGTGAATGGACAAAATCGCAACTTTTATGGCCGATAACTTTTGATGGGATCAGTAGGCTAAATCAAAACCTGAGACCTTATTGTACACCTACCCGACGAGATCTTTAAAATGAGCCTGCAACTTATATTTTTGGTTCAGAAACCTCGAACTCTTGGGAAAATTGCTAGATACATATACAGGGTTATTCGAAAATGGAAGTGCAAAACTTTTAAGTAAGTCTGATTTTACGTATAATCGTCACAACACGAACAGATTTATGAACATTCCGACTTTCAAATGTACATCACAAATGTTCGATGTATGTACATACTGTTGTGAAACTGCTCACACCAGGCGGTTATGTATCTGCACCATTGCCACAGCAACTGGACGAGTTGAAATAATGCATCACCTATACAGTGAAATTACAGTCGACTCTCGTTATTAGCAACTCCAAGGGGATGTGATTTTTGTTGCTTATATCGAGAGGTCTGTTTGTACAAAAAAAAGTTTCGCTCCTAGTCGACTTTCATGGCTTTTGATGGCACCTAGCAGTTTTTACCGACTTAAATAACAGTCTTTTGCCCCAACAGTACCTTTGTCTTGTACTGCACTCCAGAAATACAATTCAAGTCAGCTTCATTTTTACTTTGATTGAAGTTGAACAATTATTCAACGCGGCGTCCCCATCCTCGAAGGGCATGACTAAATTACACAAATTTGCCGTTCGAATTGCTGTTACTTATAAACAGTCATTTAGTATTGTGGGATAGTGAAGGGACCAGCCAAACCGTTGCTTATATCGAGGTACAGGCATTTTGGCCGGGACCAGCAACTCTGTTGCTAATTTTAAGATTGCTTACATGTAAATGTACTGTATATAGAGAGCCGACTGTAATATAAGAGGTTATGCTGGGAAGCCACGCAAATGAACTGGGATATGCTACAGCAGAATTTCAATTTGGTAGTCCAGTTCTGATGAGATGCATCCCAGAATAACCTCTTATATGAATATTGTACATGTATACAGCTGTACAATATGATGCATTGCTTCAAAACATCCAGTTGCCTACTGGCAATGCTATGATCAATGGACAAATACACACAGACAAATATACATGTAAATACTTGTGGCTTATGTCTGTTCATATTATGAAGACCGCGGTATGTTAATTTAACTCAACATCCTGCAATCAGCAAAGGTATTCCATGTAGTAGGGGAGAGTAATTCATTCATTTGGCAACTACCGCCACAGTACTGTGAACACTGGCATCATTTTTAAATATCCTCTGGGATGATTCGCCATCAACTAACTATCCATTTGCCATTATAAGTTGACTGATATTGCCAATATTTCTATATGCTTTTCTTCAAAAAATGGTAACAATTTATTGTTATCCAGGTTCCACAGATGGACACATACACGTTTGGAATGCAGAGATGGGCGTTAAAGTTTGTGTTTTAAATGGTGATCATGCTGGCCCTGTACATTGCGTGCAGTTTAACCCAAAGTATATGATGTTAGCTAGTGCTTGTTCCAATGTGGTATGTAATTATTTTTCATGATTTCAGTTGTATGTTGCTTGTGAGCGTAAGTTCACAAAGGTATTTAATTTAAATGATTTACGATTTTTGCAGGCATTCTGGTTACCGAGCACTGAAGAGGTTCTGTAGGCATTGCATGTCACTGCACAGTTTTTACATTTTACTTGCATAGAACGTTAGCAAACGTGATGGTTGTTGTCTCGCCTTTTTAAAAACAGGTTTCAATTTTTTGCATGGCACTTAAAACACTGGTCATGCAGTATAGTGGGTCATGCTAACCAAAGATATTTGAAACTGCTAGGATTTTTGAGCAACGAGTGTAAATGTTTCCTTCAGTGTAAATTATTTTCGCTTCGTAGCACTAATGAACAAATGTCATATTCCTTACCTTAAATGGTATATTACTCTTTCAATGTCAAAACAGTTTAAAATAATTATATTATCCCATAGCATTAAGAGTAATTACACTAGTTACACAATTTGAATTTGAGTGTTCTGAAGAACATGTGAAACAGCACCCAATGAAGGGACTGTTTACATTCAGCCAAACACTTCATATGATAGGTTTAGTTCCTATTGTTAGTCTTTTGAAGAAAACGGTATCATTTCTATTCATGGTAACTGTTGAATGATGTGAAATGTGATTAGTTGATTTGCCAAAACTAGCTGTAAATAGCAGATAAATAGTTTTAGCACGAATGAATTTATTTCCATCTATGTACATGCAGAGTATCAGTAAAGTTCATATTATCTCTGGAAATACGATTTTTATATAAATTAATGTATATTCGAAATTTATAAAAGTATTCGTTCTATCCTTTGAATAATACACGTGATTTCCAGAGTGATTGACGATTTACTGAATCCCTCAGTACATAAGAGAACAAAAAATATTTTAAGTCCTTGAAACAAACAACAATTTAGGTAAAGTATAAAAGTATATAAAAGTAAATATTTCCCCACCAGTCATGTGATGCATAAACTATTTAAGTGTTGTTTCAGTTAATTCATTTTTTTTAAACTAGTGACATTCATGTGTTTGTAAACAGAATTTAATAGAAGGCTAGATAGAATTAGTTGGTATACCAATTTGCTTTCTTTCTGTTCAAGTAGTCTCCTTTGATTTTGGATTAGCCATCAAATTAATATCAAGTTTGTATCAACATTTATAAATTCATTGAATACTAGCGAAAAATCTTTAGCACTACATTTACATCCCTTTTTAGTTAAAATGCAAATGATGTATTGTGCATTTTATTTAATGCATTAGTGTATATTTGTCTAAATCATTTTGTATAAAAAACTTTTATAGTGTTCCGCATGAAAGCTAGGTTGTAGATTTGTGTGATCTAAAATTCATTACTTTGTAAATACATATAATGCAATAGTTTCCACAACGTAAAACATTTCTGCATTAGTAATTTGAACAGCTAAGGAAGTGGGCCAAAATGTTGAGAGCTTTGGGTTATCATCCTATTATCATTATTTTATTTGCATTTAATCCAAAGAATACTCACGTGGTTGAAAGTCAAGTTTCGTAATCTTTCCTCTGAAAGTGCACGTCAAACAATCCTTCTACACCTCCATTTCACATTATTTTTGATACTGACGCAATGCAATAAATAACGCCTTTTGCAGTCGGTACAAAGTCGATTGGTTAAAAGTTACCAATTTCTGTACACACGACTTGTACATAACGCCCAAACTTTGAGACCTTTTTCTTTTGGCCTTGTAAAATTTGTATTTGTCCAATTTGGTTAATATCAACCAAAACCATGCCATGGAAATACAAAGATAAAATGATGCAAATTCGAAGAATACAAGTTATTCACAGCCATTTGAAAAAGAAGGTTCCTTCACTATATGAAAATTATATCGTTTTCATTGTTCGTACTAGATACACTTATATGGTTCCATATTTATGGGGCGCTTGTTGTTTGTGATTTAAGTTGTAAATATGTGTTCACTTCTTATATTGCTTTTTAATTGCTATTTGATTCTTTTGCTGAAAGTGGTCATTCACAAAAATCTTTAATGTGTATTAGAGGTTTTGGGAGCAATCTTCGAGAAATTTATGTAGTTGTGCTCGTATATGGGGTTAAGTGCTGGCCATGCACAAATTAAGGCTGCAGATTTAGGGAGATAGGGGTTCCTAAAATTTGGATGAAGACGATTATAGGGCGGGGGCTTTGACAATGGGTTACGTAAATGTTGTACAGTACATATGATGCATAGGCCATCGAATGTAAGGAATTCCCCTAATAGATGGTCCAACTATGTGATCATTAGTGCCGGTTTCACTATCTTGCTGATGTTATGTATATACATGTACTTGCATTGAGCGTGTTATACATGCATATATATGGAAGGACGTCTAGAGGAGGGCTCATTTCGGAAGAAAATGGACTATAGGAGGGTAGGGGTCAAAAAAGCGAAAATTCGCGACCAAGCATTACGGCTAGGTAATGGGTTGACCTGTCTGTTCAAGCGCAATAGAATAGAAATTCAATGAAATTTGCATTAGACTTTTTTGTGAATGATTAAATTATGGTACAAGTATTATGTTGTAATTAAGTGTTCATCATTCATTTTTTGTGAGTCAAGTTGAGGACTTGACACAATATGTGCATCATAACAGATTGCATTAGAAAATAATATTAAAAATCTTTTAAATTATGTTGACTTTATTTGGCTTTTACAATACCAGAACTCTCTACATGCATACTATATCTCGAAAATGACATTGTCACGAATTCCTACGAGTAGTTTTGCTACAATAATGCAAAAAAAATATTTAAAATTTGGTAAGCTTGCTTAGTTCAGTAATCAAGTTTACATAAATATGTATTCCTTTTAAGAATGTTTCTCTGTTTAGGAATTCATTGTGGTCATGAAGTAAGATTGGCGTGTGGATCATTGGTGAAAATCCAAGTGCATCAACTCCAATCTGAAAAGTAATGAAATGTAAAGTATTTGTATTTTTGTTTCGAAAATTAATTCACTAACTTACTCCTCGCAGATAACGACTGTCAGTGGCAGCAGGAAAGATTTCCAGACGGATTTTCATGTTTCTGAAACCACAGAGTATGTAGAATCTTTCATTAATGTGCAAAACTATTTGGTTTTTTGAATCAAATCCTGAACTCACAAGGAATCGCAAACAGATTTAAATGCAGTCCACCATGGGTTAGAATCATTTGTAATAGTATTGGGGATATGTTGGTGAAAAAACTATAACGAAATATCAGAAAAGTCAGAAAGATATTACATGTACAATATTTCATAACTGAAAGTGTGTGACTCAGCATTACCCTTATGAAAATTCCATTAGAATCAATCCCAGATTCTGAGGCCCAGTTATTTACCATAGCCTTGAATTCCTAGAGAGAACCATCATGCAATTATTGGCTTCCCAATGCAGCAAAACTTGTATAAGATTTTGAGTATTAATTGAGTGAAAACTGAACTCGTATCATGTTCAATCTTTTTGTGGAACGTGAGCTTTGGTGATAGTAGGTTTATTAAATCATAAATTGTAAGTGTAGGTGTGGAACAAGCACAATTCTTGTCTTATGTTGCCTATAAAGAATCAACCTGCATGATGTATAGTTCAGTTTTTTCCATTATTAATTCAATCTCAAAGACACTATATCGTGGTAAAGGTTTTCTACCTCGGCATGAAAGGATGGCGTGACTCTACAATCAAAGGCTAGAAAATAAAAACACAAGGAAAAATGTTTACTAGTCGTACAACTTTAATTGTTTTTGCCTAAATATAATTGGCATATCTTCACTTACATGCTTTTATTTCTGATGGAACAACATTACTTTGTACGCCTCCCTAAAATGATAAACATTCGATAACTATCCAAACTGTTTAATCTTTTTCTTTCCCAGTACCAGCAAGAATGTGATAGGAGATCACAGATGTACTATCAAGGGAAGACAAAGGCTATTTGAGGAAATGCATTACTGCTGGCAAATAAGAAACATGGTATTTATTACTTATATTACACCTCTATCATTGTAAGATTAGTTGTAGTGACATCTCCTATGGTGATCTTTGGATCGCTGTTCAGTTTGATTTCTTCACTTTGTCTAAAATTCTCAAACTTATTTATAAATGCTATCTGTAACAAAAATATGATACATTTTAATTTTTGTGTATGTTTTATGCTACCCAATTAAATCTTCCAACTTATTACAACGCTGCATACAAGTTTTCCCGCAGCTGTGTCTTTGATGAACTGCGATCCATGACCAGGATTTCCAACTGCAGTAACTTCCACCACTAAAATTGAAATTCAACATTTTTTCTTACAGGAAAATACTAGCTACCATAAATCAAGTAACAGTGGTTCACAGCTAAGCTTATTGGTGGACTGGATTTCTCGTTCAAATGAAATTACCAAACCGGCTTCTCTCTCCATAATAAACAACGTAAGTGTCTGTTGGGCTCGCCATTCCTTGTTAAAAGATAATGAGATATAATTTGTACCAGTATAACCAAATACAACTTTTCACAAACATTTGAGTACACAAAGGACTTGTATGCCAGTATACCTTCATCTAATGCAAAGCCAACATTTAGTTTTTTAAACTCTGCTGTCTCGATAAAAGGAACCATCCCTTTTATGCCTCCAACTTCTTCATCTGCAGATTTTATTTTATGAAACATAAATAATGAGATTACTCTTTTTACTAGAACTTGAGCTTTTACAAGATTGTTCCTTCTAAGTAATTAAGGCCTTATTGAGAAAAGTAATGATGAATAAGATTGAATTTACAAGTTTACCAGGTACGAAAGACAGGTGTATCGTTCTCAGTGGCTGATAATTCTCAGATTTCAAGATCCGAATTGCTTCTAAATATCTGTAAAATCAGAAAATGTTTGCATTTTTTGATAAAAATTCCTATATTATGGGGTTATTTAATTACTCACTGAATTCCCACGCATTTCATGTCCTGGAAAAATATTAATTCATTCAAGAAATCAGATATCGGTGTTGATACAAATAAACACTTCCATTTCATTTTTAAAAGCAAACTAAATCTGATGCCATACTTGAGTTCCACGGCCAAATATGTCGCCATTTTCTGTCATAACAGCTGCAAAGGGATCGTATTTCCACTTTTCCTAATAATCGAAAATATAACGGCGCAAGTTTTTCATTGCATCACATGCTTTCAAAATCTCAAAAAGCAAATTTACCGGATACACAGGAACAACATCTGTATGTGAATTGAGTAAAATAGTTGGCAGTGAGGTATCGCTTCCTTCCCAAGTCATCAGGCATATGGGATTCTTTGGTACGAGCTATGGAAAATTTTACTTATTCAGTATTACCATCTCTGACCTACCATGCACTTTTCTAATAGACAGGCCTCCCTAATCTCCTGGCACATACCTCAAATACTCTATGTTTAAGTCCAATTTCCTCAGCCATTTTAACAAGAAATTTCATGGCATCGCCTAATTCCAATACATTAACCCATAGGCACAATTATTGTGAAAATAGACGTAACAGGTGAGTTGAATAATACGAGACAGTTCATAAAGCTAGGTAATTTATTTATTTTTAAAAAAAACAACGCATTATGTGACCAAATTGAAATATATACACTTTGTAGAGCATTCAGTTCTCTATTTTTACACATAATCTCCACAGTTATTGAGACATTATCGTCACATAATGCGTCGTTCTTTAAATAAATAAATTACCTAATTACTTTTTAAACTGCCATCGTACATGTCTGACAATCAAGTCATATACTCTGTGCATACACAAGGTTACATGCAAACTTATTTCCGTTCGTTGCGCTATTATAAATATACTTGCCATAGTCGGGATTCGGATGTACAGTATTGGCCCGAATATACTCTCGAAAGTTTTCGACAGACTTTGCAGCCTCCATCAGCTTGATCGATCAGTTACGAATGAGAACAGTTTAACGAGTGATAGCTAATTTATCCTCAGCTTACTGACCTTGTAAAAAAGACAATGTTCAAGTGGGATTATACAGGGGTTCACTGTTCCACATAATTATCATAATCACGTGTCTGAATTTATTTAGGTCATATTTGTACAATTAGATCGAATTACACATTTGTGTATTTTAAAAGTGAATTCCACTAATGAAATGTTGAGGGGCCGCTAGAAATTGTTTATTGACAGCTGTCCAACTTCGAATACAGTTTGAAATTCCCACGGTTCAGATGTGAACTTTTTGAATAGCCCTATGGTTCACCATAGTACTGTTGCTACTAACAGTTTTTCGTAAAAATAAGTGAAAAAACTCTTGCGTAAAAAGTTGATGTACTTATGTTTTGTATTAGAAATACAGAATGAATATATTACCAAGGTTTTAACAAGGTTACGAACGCACACTTTCCGCGGAGACTATTGTACAGATTATCGGTGCAGCTAATGTATGAACCGGCTAAAGTACAAAACTTTGGGGAAATATGAAAAGGTCCCTGATTGGAAACGTAGCAATGTCTGCTCGAAGCGTCGCCATATGAATATCAGCATCATTCAGGTTTGGAAAATGGAAACATGTCATCCTATTTTTTTGAAACATGTTGCCAATAAGAAGAAAACATAAATCCCCATAATGTCGATGTAGGTGGGAAGGTGACGTTGATAAAAAAAAACATTCAGAAAATGTTGTAAATACAGTCGAACCTCGTCATAACGAATTGCATGGGACCACCAAAATTAGTTCGTGATAACCGTAGTTCGTTATATCATTAGCCAGAAAAAATATGAGTTTTAAAAATAAATTGTATTTATACTTACATATAATATTTTTTTGTACAGTACTGTACAACTTTTCTGAGGGCACAGTGGTGATTTATTCGAAATAATCTGTTATTGAAGCTAGTTTATTATTTCTTTTGCGATATTTGTCCTAAGTGTCCAAAAGTGTCAAAAGTCTGAATGAGAAGGAAGTCGAAATTTTATTCAGACACCCGCACACCTATACAAGTCATAGTTATTTGAAATAATGTTTTTTGAAGATTGTGCAAATTCATGTGCAAATGGGACTGTCTTGCAACGGAAAGTCTGTCATCAGATCGATGACACCCTATTAAAAATCTTTCTGCATAATTCTGCAGACGTCTACGCAGAATTCTGCATAAAATTGATAGCTTTTTATGCAGATTAAATTGTGCATAACTATTTCTGCAAAGTTAATTCTGCAGAAAATGATATGTAGAATAAATTGTGCACACATATTGCTGCAGAATATTTTCTGCCATTGTCTTGTGAATAAAAATTGGCATTAATAGAAATCGAACCAAGGGTCTACTGTTTGACAGCTTGGTGCCATACCAACATGGTCACCTAGACAGTTGTGGAAAAACAGCTCTAGTTGGCTTTAGCTATCTTGATTAATTCGTATCTGAGACACTGGTATTTGAAAATGGTAATTGCATTGATTATTTATTTAAATTTTTAGCACATATAATTGTAGATATCGTTTATTCCTTAAAATTTTCTTGTGTCCAAATTTTTTCTACAGAATTTTTTGGGTCCCAATTTTTTCTGCAGAATGCTTTGGGTCCGAATTTTTGCTGTAGAATTTTTTGAGGTCTGAATTTTTTCTGCACAACTTCTTGGGGTCCTAACTTTTCTGCAGAATGCTTTGGGTTCGAATTTTTTCTGCAAATTTTTTTTGGGTCTGAATTTTTTCTGCACAATTTTTTGGGGTCATAATTTTTTCTGCAGAATGCTTTGGGTCCGAAATTTTTCTGCAGAATTTGTTGGGGTCCGAATTTTTTCTGCAGAATATTATCTTTCTGTAATATTTTCTGCATATTTTTTAAACGGAAAACTTTGTGCAGAAAAATAATTTTTTTCTGCAGAATTATTTCCGCGATATTTTTTTCTGCTGAATTCTGCGTGAATTTTTCAATGGGGTTGACTTTACTGTACATGTATGGCATTTGTTTATTTTACAGTGGTTACTTATCGAACAGTCCTTGTCTGTTGGTAGGGGAAACAGTCGAACATTTGATAGTTTCCGCAATGGCGTTTCGTCGTGATCGAGCAAATAATGCGATGTTATACATTTATGACCTTCCTTACAGTGTTTTAAACAATGTTTCAATCATATTAGACACCAATAACAAGTGGAAAGAACTTGGTAAGTGGAAGAGCAGTATATTATAAAGTATAACTGATGTGAAAGAAGACGTGTATTTCGATCTCGTGCTGCTGTAGTAATTTCCTGGTCGATTTTGTCAGAAGCGTCGAGGTCTATAATGTGTGATAATGTTGTTTTATTCAAGTAACTCCGCTTGGATTTTCTGTGACCGATTTGTATCGTTTTGAGCGATGTTATCTTCAATGTAACAGCCCCTCCCAGACCATGATTGTTGAGTGGGGACAACAGAACCACACCATCAATGAGTTATTCTGCGTGCTGTCAAATCTTCATCAACTCCGGGCCATGACTATCTTGAAAGACTATGGTATGATCCATCGATTATAATCACAGTCACTGGTGTTGTAAGAGAGGGGAAGGCCGGGGCCGGGGAACACTTATACATCGACCGGGTTGCAAACAGCTGTATTACTATAAGAAACGCAAAGTAACTATATGACTGATACATTAAAAGAACAAGAAATTGTCCCATTTTTTATGACTACATATATATCTAATGTGAGCATCAGGTAATCAGTAACACAATGCACGTTCAAACCCTTGTCCAGTTTGCATGGTCTTGATATAGGAGGAATTCTGTTCATGCGCTCTGCCAAAATGCAAAATTATATATATATATATATATATGTCATATGTCTGATGTCTGATGTCTGATGTCGTTTTAGATGTCGTGATGCTACCATATTGGAAGTTTCACATTTTGTATGTTCTTACGATGAAGTACTGTACGTACAGTACTTACAGTGTACATATCGACCATTATCCTAATTTCCGATCATTTCAGGCACATTTATTGTGTCTTGACGTAATCTCTGATGAGAGTCACGCAATTAAAGATAGACATGTTGGTTTCGATCTACATGTCTACCTTCAATCGCACCCTTTCATACCCCTCCATATATTGACAATATATGACCAGGTGTGCAAATCACCTAACCGTCTCTATAGGGTATTGGCTTCAGGAAAGTCAACCCTGGTTTCGATTCTCTTGTCACTGTCAAATCATGGCTACTAACTGAGTGGGAACACAATCTGCTCTTGCTGCACGGTATAATTAGTGTAATTACAAGAAATAAAAATATACCAATATATGACAATTTTTAAGTTTCAAATTTGTGCTATCAGTGAAGCACCTGCCAGATACTTGGGGTACACACGGCAGACACAATTTCAAATTTGATGCCAGATGTACTACAGTTTTATCTAAAATAAAATCCATATATTAACTTTGGTTTGTTTAACCTTTCAAATAGTAAGTCCACATTACCACAAACTTCTTTCCCCGGATGAGCCTGCAAGAAGTGGCTCAGATACTTGCCAAGACCCAAGTAAGACATTTTGGCTGTTTAAAAATGTTTGATTATTTATGTTATCCCTTTTTGCTATATGTTTGCTTTATTTTTAAGTTGATGATCTGCCAAAGCCCCCTGCACCATCATGCGCAACTAAGGTAAATTATTTGATAGCACGATCCATTTTACTGTTTGTTTGTTATATGCTCATAGAAAATACAATTTATTAAAGCTGCATGTTTGGAATAATCAACAACATTCATCTTCAAGTATGTCTGTAATTTAACTTAGAAAGTTGCTTTTAGAAACCATCTGGCAATAGTCAATTTATGAATCTGAATAAATTCTCAATTGATAAGCTATTTTAAACTAACAGTTTTGCTACTATTGAGCAGCAAAAAAGAGCGCCAACGCAAGAGACAGCATATGGATCTGCATTTGGAAACCAAACCATAGATTCACATGACAACTATGGACGAGACACACAAGTAAACACAAGTTTCATTTATACACGTTATCTCGTACATGTATTATCATGCAGCGACGTACATTTTTGGCATCCTAACTAGTTGGATATTTTATGGGTTTTGTCTTCTGTTATTAGAAACAAAATACCTATATATATTATATTAGATATATGTAGGGTTGCCACTGACCTGCAAAGTCAGGCATAATTGAGAAAGTGCAAAACAGTCAGCTACAATTCTTAGAGATTAGAAAAAGTAGAGCAAATTCAGAAACTGTAGTGTGAAATTTTTTCATTGAAAAGTAATATTTTCAAGATAAAATGATAAAATGCAATAAACGTTTGGTTTTAATCTTTTGTATTAAATGTAGTTGTTTTCAGATCCTGAGTAATGTACGAATAACAAAAGTTCAATTTTTTGGTCAGGCAAAGTCCAGCAATTATATTCGTTCCATCGGGCAAAATTTTTGATTATGTTGTAACATGGCATAACAGGCAAGACAGTTTTGAAAAATCGGTGGCAACCCTGTGTATGCTGCATATTTAGAGCGCTTTTATTAAGATTCATACATGTAAGTCTCTGTTATACATAGCATTCAAATAGTTTTTGCTTCCATCGTCTGATTTTGTTATCATCACGAGGACATATAATAATGACTATCAAAATTAATTTTTTAACCAAAGCACATTTTGTAATTTTATTCCCATATGCATGTGCACCGACACATTTTCTGTTAGTAGTATTTACACATTTACTATTGTAAGGACATGTGAACATGCATAATCTGCAGTAAGTACATGTCTGTAAATTGACACATATACATGTATATAATTTGCCATATATATGGCAAATGTTCATGTAATTGTATTTTATAAGGAGCTCAAAAATACTCTTATGAACTCATGTGAAATGCATGTAAATGCCAAAATTATTGATGTGTAATACCAAAGGGCCTGAATAGGAAATGTTCAGTGTTAGGTCTATGCATGCATTCATTGCCTATGAAGGTAGATTTGCTAAGTTTTGTTTTCATGATGTTAATGTTTTTTATTTTGTTCACAATAGAATGATATGCAGTATCTAAACATCAAATTAAGCAAGCTTAAAGTTGACCCACAAAACTTAAATCAGCCAGATTCAAATGCATCTCTTCTTCCTAAAATGACTTTGCCGTGTTACAATGTGTCACCACAGGATGCTGCTTTGTATGTGCACAGTTTTTAAACTTAAGTGTTTGCATGTTGTTTCACATTATTGAGTTGATCATGTTTAAAATGCAACAAATACGAAATTTATAGTCTCCGTAAATCATGTTCAATGTTTAAATTTCTGTTTAGACTTCAAAGCTATTCCTGTGTCCCTCCTCCACAATCACGACACACTGATGAATCTATTGAGGACAATGCAAAAATGCCGACATCGAGTCAATCTTCACTCCACGAAAGGGCGGAGAATATATGGCAACACCCTCATCAACAAAATCAAAGACCTAGTGTAGCGTCTTCGACCAAAAGTCGAGAAAGCGGTAGAATTAAGTTTATTAATTTGAAAGCATCCTCATACTGTGATGTATAGAATTGTACATTTATTGAAATTCACGTAATATTCGTTTGACTCAACAGGCGTTCTAAGTTTTGCTGACAATTCAATGCTGACATGCATTCAATATGATGCTATGATTGCTGCCACTGATAATTTTGCCAGTGAAAGGATTCTTGGTCGGGGTGGATTTGGGGTGGTCTATGAAGGAAATTGGAAAAACACCAAGGTGGCCATCAAACTTATCAAGAAGGTATTGTTCTCCATCATTTTCCGATTCACTCCAGCAGTATGGCTTTTGTAATTCAGTTCCATGGCCAAGCTGAGTAACTGTTTATCCCTGGCATTTGCTGCTTTTGGTATTTTAGATTATTTAAAAAATATTTAAGGGGAAATGCCAGAATAGTTCCAAAAATTGATCGCACCATGCTCCTTTCTGAGCTTTTACCTTATACACTTCCAACCATATCAATTAGATTTTTTGGATTTATCAAAATTGAGGTTCTTGAATTTATAGTGATTTCTTTATTGTACTTGTCATCGAACCTGAGTCTACAGCAAACACTCATACATTGATTGCTATATAAATGTATAGCAAACAAATCCTGGTTCAACTTCAATGGAAGATGCTAAGCTTCAACAATCCTATGCTGAGTTGCAAACATTATACAAGTAAGATTTGTTGCTATTCTTTTTTACATTATGATTTGAAAAAAATGTTATTCTATTTATTATTATTTCCAACATTCACTATTAGCTTAAGCAAGATATTATCATGCACTGCATTTTTTATAATCATTTGAAAATGTTGAATTTTGGATGTCTAAGGGTAAAAACGGTTGATTCTTACAATTTGATATGTAGGTACCGACACGATAACATACTTCCTCTTTACGGTTATTCTGAGCAACCTGATGGTTTATGTTTGGTATATCAATTTATGGTAAACGGATCCCTGGAAGATCGGCTTTTAAGAAAGGTTTGAGTTGTAACTTATCTAAACCGATAAAAATGAAAATGAATTTGAAATTCATATTTTTAATGTTTTAAATCTTGCAAAAATCCTACTTTTTTCGAACACTTCATTGACTCGTTCCTATTAACTGACCTTGTTTTCATTTTGACGTTTTGAAGTAATGAATACTTCATGTGACACATTGTATTTATTTTAGAATAATTCAGAACCATTGACATGGCGCCAGAGGTTGAACATTGCACGTGGATCTGCTTGTGGTATTCAGTTTTTGCACAGATGTGTTGAGGATAAGCCTATCATTCATGGGGACATCAAAAGGCACAATTGTCATAAACATATTTGAGTTTATATAATGAAAAGAATATTTTGGCATGCTGACATCCATTCTCTTCTCCAGTGCCAATATTTTACTCGATGTCAACCTCGAACCAAAGATTGGGGATTTTGGTTTAGCAAGAGAAGGGCCAAGTTCTCAGAAGACTCACCGGTCAGTAAGTGCAGTTCATGGAACTGAGCTTTACTTGCCCGAAGACTACATAAGGAGCCGAAAATTGTCTATTCATGTGGACACTTACAGTTTTGGAATTGTTAGTTGTCTATCTTGCTACCCATAGCAGGTTGCTTTTATAAACCTAATGTAGACAGATAAAGAAAGATTTTTTTCATTGAACTAGGTCCTTTTTGAACTAGCAACTGGACAGCGGGCATATGACAAAACACGTCATGGACATCCACATTTGGTATGTTTATATATATAAACGTTCAATTTGTTTGTTTATTACCACACATTTCTATATGTTACAATTTGTAATGGTTGCCGACCTTGATTAAAATTTTTATCTTTTCTGTTGTTAAAGAAAATATCAGAAAAAATTCTGATCATGATCAAGTATTGTATACAAATAACAGGATATTGAGGATAACAATTTCGATTCGCTTCTCCATTGTACTTATTTAAATTTTTGGTTTCTATACAGAACTGAAAATGTATAGCTAAAACAAATTAAAGCTGAATAAAAATTATAGAAATCTAGCTTTTGGTTAGATTTTATTTGCTTGATCCAAAGTGTACAACTTGTTAAACTACTGTAGATATTTCTAAAATGTTTCTTTTAATCTTTGAATTTACACTTGTGCTTTCTCAATATGTAGTACAGTCAAAATCTTTTATTATAAAATAAATGTAAATATTTTTTACAGGATGTAAATAAACAATCATGTGTATTGATAAGAGATTGTGTTTAACCAAAAGCATATTTATCTAATCCTGTTTTATATTCTTATTTTTCAGCGTGATTATGTGATAGAATATGCACCAGAAAAGTATGATAATTTACGTGATAGAACTGCTGGTGATGAATGGACAGAAACCTTTCTGGAGTTTGTGAAGCTTGGCAAACAGTGTGCTGCAGCCATGAAGAAAAATCGACCAGAAATGGATAAGGTATAAGGAAATAATTTGAGTAACGATTTGGAGTATTCACTAATTTTTTTATATTATTTTTAAATTCTTCTTCATGAAATTTAGGTTTTTGTCCGCTTAGAAACTATGCTGCATTCATTAGAAAAAAAGAAAACTGCAATAAGTCATGGTTTGTAAAAATGATTTGTGGTTTGATTAACTTCATTCTTTCAAATTCGATTTGTCCATTCTTTATTTGTTTAACAGCTGCTGTGGAAACGCCCTGTGTACCATCTGCGACAGAGTTTCGTGGTGCGAATAGACTACAAGATACATCATTAGCATCGGAAGTGGACAATTGCCCCAATTCAACTCAGGTAAGTTAGACTCAAAACCAATAACATCAATATTGGTTCCTCACAGCCACTTCCTACTTCTTGCTTTTCGCTTGCGTGGTAAGAAAACATAGGCTGTGTGCTAAACTGTGATAGCATGTAAAGCTGTGTTACCATTACCATTCTGGCCGAGGAAATAATTAGTGGTTCAGTAAATCAAAAGAAATATAACCACAAATGTCATTCCTTGAAATTCCTTTAAATTTTAAATTGCATTAATTTATATTTGTAAATTTCCAGGGAATGTCAGATTCATCAAATTTAGAAGACACCTCAATCAAAGAGATTAATTGTGATTTATCCCCTCCTTCTGTTGCTCCTGCAAATATTCCACAATTGACAATCCTTGGAACTAAACCACGACCATAAATTGATTTTGACAAATGCAGCAGTTTTGGATGTAATGCATAAAAGTTCTAATAATATTGCATTTCAACTGGCGATGATCTCCTTACATAAGAATTTTATTCACTTACAGATCTATGATAAAAAAATGTGAAATTACCGATAAGAACTTTTAAATAAGCTTGTTTGGTTATAAGCTTTACTTAAATTTGTTCAAATCTAATATGATAACATGAATGTTTGCAAAATTATCTTTGCTGAACATTCATTTTTGGGACCTTTGTATATTTATACACTGTATTTTTATTTGCTAAATCTATATCAACGATGTGCTAAACATTCCCATATCAACTTATGAAATTTATTTGCCATATTATTATCATGTTTTGTTTCTCAAGATGATTTAACCTGTAATTATAATAACTGCATATAAAAAGTTTAAATTGTTATTGACTTGGTATTGATAAGAGTACATGTATGTTGTGTCTATAAAAGTGATTGCGTACATGTACAATGTATATGATGATATGGGGCAGATTTTCGATAGGTGCGCAAACAAAAGATTTGACCAAGTTTGAAAAATAATTCAGAATCGGGAAAGTAGGTTTTCGGTTATTATTTAGAACCAGCCGTTCAGTTATGGAACTTTTAAACAGTCCCGCGAAATTTGCAAAACCCGACTTCCGAGAAAGAAAGATTTTTACTGAATATCCACGTCCAATATCCCTAGTAGTTCGATCACACTGGTTTCGCTCATTTCCGTAAAATGAGCAAGTCGTGAAGTTTTTTAGCAGAAAATGTATTTTTTTGAGATAATCTTTTGGATGATGGCTTTGCTGGTGTGAGTTTATGAACTAAGGGTTGAAGAAGATTTGAAACTTAAACTGCTCCATAACTAAAAAAGTGACAGCGCCAGCATTGTTGCACGCTCCAAAATTTGAAATTTACGTAACACATACACTAGTGTGATTTCGCGCCGAAATAAAACAGGTAGGCCTATCAAGATATTTTGTATTGACTTCTAATTACATTATATGATCAAATGTGACAATATTATTTGAAGGTCTAATGCACTACATGTATGGCGGTGTTACCATTTCCTTTTACATCATTTGTCAAATGTTACATCCTATAATCTGCCTGTCACTGTAGTCTGTCCATATACAGTATGGACTGGGGAGTTCAAATGGACCAATAAGATGGAAAAAACCAGGCCATTTCAGCTGCTTATATCAACAATTCTCCCCTTCACATCGTGGCTGCCTTGTTTGCTTTACAAGGTGTCTTTACAAGGCTTTACCAAATCTATATAAGTTGTATACATGTTCTAATTGGCTTTCCCCCAGTCCATTCTGTATGTAGACTGACTGGTACTGGTACTGTATACAAAGCCCTACGGTAATTGCTTTTTTATAAATGTAGATGACGGATAACATTATCATGTTTGAGCAATTGTGTAGGTAGAAATTATCTAACAATAATAATATATGTAGCCTACAATATCATGGGCATCGTAGGCAATACTGTACAATATATGTAAGCATTACCACTACATTGCAGTGTGCCATTCATTTAATTGCCATTCTCTCGCGAAGCCAATCTCAACATGCGTCTGTGCATAAACAGCTATTCGATAGCCTATTTGTGGGGTACATGATATGTATTTTTCTGGGTTCTCGGCTGGAAAACATGGAAAAGTCAGGGAATTTGGAAAGAGCCTGGAAAAGTCGAGGAAATGTAACAAATCTCTTGACACAGAAGTCACGAAATGACAGCCCAGCATGAATTGGATGCCTCTACCTGGATTCATTCAGGGAATTTCCCATTTTCACTGTTGACATAATCATGCAAAAAACAACCAGATATCAAAAATACCTTCTCTGACAAGAATTTGAAAGCCTTATACCATTTGATCCACCACACTTCGCTTTTTCCTGAGTAACCTGACAAAGAAAATGTAGATGATTTTTATGTCTCTGGAAAAAAATTTATTTCTATAAACTAGTACAAGCTTCAAAGCGAGCAATAATGGAACTGTAAATTTGAAAAAAAAAATCATCTAAATTCGACATGTTTTTTTATGAAAATGTGTGCTTTATTGCTGGTTCCTTATTAATTTATTTGTCCAATGAACAATAAATGTAGCATTTTTTACTTTGGCGTTTTTATCATGATTAATTTTTATTCCCGATCATGCATTACATGTGCATCTAAAACTTCCATATTTGTAGTAAGCCTAGCTTGATCTCCCTGTTTCTGCTTGACTGTGTCTTTATAAGTTCAGAACACAGATGGTAGTAAAGAAGCATGTAAAAATATGGTTCTATGATTGTGATGATCCAAGATTAAAGTACTGCACCTAGCCTTTCCATGATTTCCATGCATTTGAAATTTAACTGACTAAATTTGTGTCGATTCACACTTTGATTTTGGTGAGTTTTTATTTTTTAGAATCATGGATCAGACACCCCAGTTAAATGAAGAGGAAATGAAATATAGATTCCAAGCTATGATTCGAGCCGAAGTTGCAACATATGCGGCATACCAACGTCCACGTTATGTACAATTAATTCGACGTATAGAGCAAATTGTAGCCAACAAATTAAAAAAGGAAAGCGGAGATTATCGCATTTTGAAAAGATTCGAAGTGCGAACTGTCAATGGAGAGAAGCGCTTAATAAAGAAAAACACTGGAAAGATGTTTGTGTGCACCGATGAACTATTTGAAATTATCAAAAAGGGACATTCTGACAGCGGAAAAAAAGGAGAATCAAAAACTCTTAGAGAACTGGCCAAAACTTATGCAAATATTACGAGAGATCAAGTTAAAGCCTTTCTACACTTGTGTTCGTGTCCATTGTGTGTGCGTACTAAAGTTCATGCAGGTGAGTTATTTGCTTGCTTCAATATAAAGTGTGTGCAAACTAACATAGCCTACCTAAACCTATGATGATTACCACGCTGTTCTAATCCGTCCGAGTTGAGTTTTTCCATGCTAAAAGGATGACCTTGTGTTAGCCAGAGCTTGATTTAAAATTGTAGGCATGAGCCGTCAGGATACCGTAGCTTTTTTTTTCCTGTGGCCTGTTGTGATGGTTTGGTCTACATTTTGGATGTTTTTTTCTGGGTCTTAATGTGTTCCCAGTTCAGCCCTAAACCAGTTGTAGACTTTTCTGTTCACTCCTAAATAGTGATTGCCAGGTTGTCATCACTAATTTGTCTACAAGCTCTTACAGTTTGGGAGAAAGTTTTCTTTTTAAAAATTAGGCTTTTTTAGTGTTATTTTAAAGTGACTAAAATCGTTTTATTGTAGCCAAAGCACCAACATGGGACTCAGATGCTGCCTCAGAATCAGAGTCCTGTGCTCTACCTAGTGATGCAGGATGTTGTAGTCCACACTCATTTTGCGAAGACGATATTCAAATTGGTCTCCCAAGTACATCAAATGGTGAGGTTGGTAATCATATAAATAAAATTGCGCTATGTGCTGATAAAGTGACAGGTGAATATTACAGGTGTAGGAGGAGCTTGCAGTCCAGATTCATTCTGTGAAGTACTAAATGTAGTCAAAAATAAAGAATCGCCAAACAAAGACGATATTGAAGCACATGCACAGAATTCAGTTGAAACAAACAACAACACAGTGCCTATACGAAGGAAGAGGGGCAGACCACGCAGTGCAGAAAATATAAATGTTCTGAGATCCGGAGAAGTTTTGGAAAACGGTTCTGTTGATGAAAGTAAGCGCGCATTATTTCTATATCCCTTACTGCTTATTTAGTGCACAAATCCTTAGGTACATTATTTGTTGAAAATTGTATAATGCTATCGCTTTGTTGTTTAAGTAATTTCAATATTAACATTTCAGGTCCAAAACGCAATCTTCCACAAAAAAGGGTTGCAACAAGAAACAGGACAGTACCCATGCGTAAAAAGAGAGGAAGACCGAGACTCATGTCACACGTACATATTGATGCTCTGAAACAATGCGAAGTTCTCATGAATGAAGATGATGGAAGACTTGAATTTAATAACTCTTGCGGTGCAGAACCTTCTCGTAAGTTTTTATTCGTTATATATATCAGTATAGTCAGTATATGCACTCTTTGAACACATGTATTCCAGAAATACACTTTATGATATATTGTATGGGAATCGCATGTTTCACAAAGCATTATGCATGTAGCACTAATTACCCAGCAATGCATTGGTATATGCATGTTCTTCGGTTTTGTTTATTAATTGGAGAGTTTGCAATTCAGATTTCAATTACAGGGTTTTAAAATGGATTTGGGCTAATATGTCGTGTTTTTGTTAAAATTTAATGAAAAATCTAGTTGAGTTAATACTTCTGCATGAATTTCAGAGGGATTTCCATTTGATCAAGTTAATGGACATCGTCCTGTTGCTGTTGGAGATGCCACTGCAAGCACATTGGATGAATCAGTACATGCGGAAAGTGTCGGAGCTTGTCTTCAACAACTGGCTGAATGCCAGCGTCAACTATTGTATGTGGAAAGTAGGCGATTAGCCATTGAAGAAGTAAGATTACAAGTAGACCAGCAAGTGGCAGCAAGCCTTTTGGAAATTGTTAATCACCTAAAGGTAAGATAATGGAAAAATTTAACAATATATTATTCTTTTTTGTTTCTTGTATTCTTGAAATGCTGCCTTTTGATACCTGCACATTTTTTTAGCCAATTTTTAAGTCATTCATCATTAAATGATGATACGTCTTCATGAGTTAGTGCACATTTTAGTTTCCCCAAACACTTTGCCAGGGGTTGTATTCTGTTATGTTCCACGTTCATAACTTATCTTTTTTCAACCTTAAATGGCTTTTATTCAAGATTTATTGATCACGTTATATGATCACATAATTTTATTTATTTATTACGTTTTGTATAATGGCCCACCTCCAACCTTGCCTAAAACGCAATTTTCTCAGCTCGGAACCACGCTCAACCTTGCTGAGATTACATTCCTTTACATTGTTGCTATGGTAAGAAGCCCTAAAACCGTGTTAACCATGTTTGCATGTTTTTGGAAATGTGAATGCCTCCAGTCCCATGGCGACAAAAGTGCATCTTGCCACAATTTACACAGCTCTCTGTAATAAGCACCCCTGCCTCCAGCAACAATGTCTCCAAATGGTTTGCGTATGGTATGGCAGTTGTACAACCTGTGACCCCACCTGAAATTTGCGATAGCACTGCATGTGGCGATAGTCGGCTAGAAGATGGCACCATACTTAACATGAATAAATCTGTGCCAGTCTGTGGTCTAATAGGTTCACCGATACTATGAGAAGCTCAGGGACGGGTTGGTCAAGATGCTTAGCTATGTTGGATTATGGGATGGGATAACCTTTGGGGCCGTTTTCTGGCATTGGAGCTTTAAACCTTATGAACGCATCTTTGGATGTTCCCCATCCCATAATTCAACTCGCCTAAGCTGGTGTAGTGACACATGTGCAAAAATTAGGCAATAGTTGGAGGTGGGCAGATTTCTTTGCTTTGCTCGTGATCTCATTTATTGGTTTGACAAGAAACATTTTTCTTTTCTTTTTTTGCAGCAAAGTACCGCATAAACATCAAATTAACAACAGTCAATCCACTATGGAATTGTTATGTAGTTAAATGCATTTTATATACGTCTAGAACGAAAGTTAATTTCGTCTTTCACATTTTGAAGTGATTATTCGCTTGTGTTATAATCAGATTGTAATCCATCGTGTAAATAGTATCGACTCTGAACAAAAACTCGAATTGAACTTGAACAAAACTGGGCGTTTGCTGACACGCATCAATGATTACAGAATCAGACTGCTATAGATAATCTAATGTTGCTGAAATTAATGCTAAGTTTAATTCAAGTATTTTGATCTACTTTTCTATGATACAGGGTTTAACCCAGTTTTGCTGCACATAAACATGGAATATCTTTTGTTACAGTATTTTGGTTTATGCTGAATTTAATATATTGTATAGACATGTTTTACACTGGCTGGAAAATTACCACAGTAAACAAACAATGCAATTTATGACAATACAAAGTATATGGGTCCATTCTGGAACATGTTCAGATTTTAAAGATTGCCTCTCGATGCTTGTTCTAATTCGATGGCTTCAAAAAGAGCCTTGAAATTCCCAACCCCAAATCCCTGTAAATAAAACAGAAGTTCGGATCATTCAAGAGAACTTGTCTGCAAACGTAGAAACGTGCAGTAACACATTGTAACACAGTTAAACACAACACATGGTATAAAAAGGAAGAAATGTCCACAATTCGACGAGTTTTTTTTATTTTTTTCCTGGTTATTGAAGTCGGCTTTAGGGAATTTTATTTCGTGCTTGGTGAACATTTCTTTCTTTTACACCATTATTCCAACTTACAGTATGATTACGTCTCTGAATGATTTCCAAGAAAAGAGTTGGTCGATCTTGCATTGGTTTTGTAAACAATTGAAGCAAATAGCCATTGTCATCAAAATCAATCAAAATGTTAAGCTTTTGGAGCTGAAATAAATTTGATAGTCAGTGAAAAATGAGGCGAATTTGAGAATGGCCCATAAAGAAAAATATGGAAATTTCACAAATTCCCAAAATGCGTAATAAATTGCAGTCGTTTTCCGCCCTCAAATATGCATAGTTTTCTGGTAATTTGATGTTGAAAAATCACAAAAACAGCGGAATTTTAAAAAGGTAGTGGGTAGCTGGTGGCCGTTTTGAGGTGCCGACACATTTTCCGTTTTTCAACTACCAATTTGGGCATGAAAACGTTCGTTGATGCAAAAAAATTACACAATTACCAGTATATGTAAATATAAGTACCAAACTTCATTTTAAACCAATAAAGAATGTGAAATTTCCCTATTTCAGAGAAAACTAAAAATGTTATTTTTCAAAAGGTGGGGCGGAAACAATTAGACTTTTAAATTTGGAGTCGCTTTAAATGACCGGGCAAAACACAGCTATGTTTCGTGCGAAATTAGTTCAGTGTAAGTTACAGGGTCCTCTTTTTTTGAAAATGCTAAAAATCAGTAATGTGAAATCAGTTGGATCATGAAGAACCGACTGTCCTTCATGATCCATAACTCACTGATTTATAGCATTTTCAAAAATGCGGGGACTTGGAACTCCTAATGAACTAATTTCACACATCAGTTTGTGTTTTGGTCGACCGCCTAAAATATAGAAACCTTGTCAAGATGCATGGAGCTATTCTTTTCAGCAAACATTTTTAATGCTGATCAAATTTTTTACCTAATGAAATTATACGAGCTAAACTGCTCCTTCCATGTATATTTTCACACAATGAAATATAGTGTATATTTATATGTTCAAAACAGATGATTAAACAGCTTAATACTATATTTTGTTGAGTCGACTTTTGGAGGGTTTTTTTAAAAAAAAAAAACTTAAACACTCCTTCCAAACAAATCATAGCGTACATGAATCACAATTAACTTACCGTGGTCAAATCTTCGGCAACTTTTACTTTACTAAGCTTAAGCCTTTCTCTCAGTTGAGTATAGTAGCTGTCTGGCACGGTCAAAAAGTGCATTCCCCGAGCTTTTAAGTTGGTTACCTAATCCATAATAGGGTTTCTTCGTTAACATTAGTTTCACCAAAAAATCTTGCACAAGTTGTTGCATCATAAGCTTAAGTTTACTCACCGAAGTAATTATGTCATTGGTATTTAAAGCAATGTGTTGCACCCCTGCTCCACCATTATAATCCACATATTCCTCAATCTGGCTCTTTTTCTTGCCAATAGCAGGTTCGTTAATGGGCATCTTTATGGTCTCCTCATAGTTGGCGACTACGATGGAACGTAGAGACGAGTATTGACTGTGGACTTGTTTATCGTCCACCGACCAAAAGCGATGAAACATCAATGTTTTCTCATACCTTATTAATTAAATATAGAAAGGAGATGTACATTTTTACAGGAAATTCAGCACCTACAGTGTATGTACATCATGTAAAATTTCTGAACATATTTTTAGCTTTTAGAATCGTTTTTAAAAACAAAAATATGTTTAGAAATTTTTTACATGATCCGAATGATGCCATTATATGCTTACCAATCAGAAATTGGAACCATCTGATCATTTGGTTGATTTCCAACAATATGGTCCACGAATCTCAAGTTTATTGATGGTCTGAAATTTATATCGCAGCAACAATTATAAATTGTTATAGACCTACTAATTGGGCTAATTGTATGTAATTTGTTATATTTTTGTTCCCCTCCACTTAGTTGCAATAATCCGTCATAGTGCAATGCATATACATTTAGCCTGCTACGACGGATGATTGCAAATGATGAGCTCATTTATATTTTAATATTCATAACTTACAGTTTTTCGCGTAATACCATGTTATCAATGGGTTTTTTAAATCCAGGAAGAAATAAGCCATTGTATCCCCCACGTTCCACAAATGTGTGTGTTGTATCACCGTACTAAAATTGCGTTACATAAATCAATAACAAGCCATAAAGCATTTTAGCAAAGTTGAAACATGCGGGCATTCTCTGACAAACCGTCTGAACTTTAGCAAATCTGACTGTCCCATTGTCATCAGACTCTTCCCAGACATCTTTCACAATTGTTGCGCCACGTTCTCTTGCACGCTTTAATTAAGTTAAAAATTAATTAATTCAGAAAACAACTAATTAATCAATAGTCATTTTAAAGCATGAAAATATTATTTTCTATGTTTACACCTCAGTACTGCATCTGAAGGGAAATTTGGAACCCCAAGGTGTAATCGGCTCATGATTTTTCACATAAATTTTAGTTTTTTTATAATTTTTGATAGGCTACTAACATCAATTTTGCTAGAATTTTTGTAACGATTTCATCAGCAGTGTATTTCAAATTGCCCCTTTACACGACAGATTCTAAATTATGAGGTAATTCGAGGTTCAAAGCTGGTTGGTTTCAAGTTATTGTACAGAAAATGTGCAGACTTTCTTACATACCTTTACTATGGCATCAATATCTTCAACAGAAAATGCTACGTCTTTGACTGCATCCCCATGTTTAACCAAGTGGTCTCCCATTTCTTTTAAATACGAATTATCAGAATTAAATACGAATTTTAACCAAAATCTTTGGAGAAATTTGTTATGGGTAAATCAATTACAAACCTTTATTTCCTGGATTGTAGGCAGACATAAAGACGAAAAAAATCTGAAAGAACAAAACTTTCTGATTCTGGACCCCATTCAGTGGTAGTGCAACGTTTTTCTTACCTTATCTTGCTTGATTACATGGGTAACATATTCACGGGAACCAGTCTCCAAACCTTTAAATGCATAAGGTTCAAATCCCATATGAACGCAATAAAAGGCTGCAGCCTAAGAAAATCATATTAACAAATTACTGTACAAGTGAACCACCTAGTTCTCATTATTACTGATTTTAAATGCACACTACATCGTACATTACCTGCTTCGCATTTCCAACCCAAAAGGTTACATGATCGAAATTTAAAAATCTGCCCTTTTCAGGCTGCAAATGAAAATACATGTTAAATCAAATGTAATTTTCAGCTTTGAACATATAAACTTGGTATACATGTGCCCTGTACATGTTCCTGTATGACTTGTTAGTGGTATCACACCCGCTTTGCATTCAGGAGACCTAGGTTCAGTTGTTGGATCAACTATCTATCTTGATTGTGGCTTCCCAGAATCAATTTACAGACGCAAATGTTGGGATAGGCCATACAATAATTTAATAATTAATCAACATTAAGGAGTAAGGGTATGGGTATATTACCTCGGGCCCCCCGCCATTACATGGCATCTGTACATTTATGCCGACTGTAGGTAACATCTAGAATAGAATTGGGTAAAAGTGGATAAAATTTGGGTAAAATAAATGGGTAAAAGAAGTTTTTATTTTTGTAACGACGCACCTAGAAATGTACATTAATAGAACTTCCCTAAAGAAAGTGATCAGTATTAGATGTCATTAATGAATTTGTGGGTGTTCTTTTGTATTTCCCCTGCTCCTGCATAATCTGCATGTTAGCAGTGATTGCCTGCTTCTTAGGGGCAGTTAAATCAGAAATCTTATGTACGATATGCCATGGTTAGTGTACATTAGTTCAGGTAAAACTCAAACACCAAAACAGGAAAAACATTTAAAGATGAATTCTGACAGTTTGGGATAGGTTTCATTTTTTGTAAGTTAGGCAAGTAGTGTTGGAATATAGGATAAATATTTTCTGCAAAGTTGGAGAAGGGACTTTGCTAGAGTTTATCCAAATATTTTGCCGTAATTCGGTAAACTAGACTATTAATATATAGTATGTGTAACAGTGAAAATTTTTTGGGAAGTTGGGATATTTTTTATACGATTTCATTTTTATTTATAAGATACTGTATATAAAATCAGTACCATCTATGATGAGTTATACACAAAAGCCTACACTGTAACATACATTTCACCTAGAAATTTAGTTGTATAACAATGGAATTTGAACATTTGTTTCTATATAATTTAACTTTATTAATAAATGGCTACTAATTTCTAAGAAACAAATGTAACTCTAACATAAAAATTGATTTTTTGACATTTTACGCTTTTACTCTGCCTGTATACGTAAACGAGTTTTTTTCTTCTGAAAATGTGTGGTGTGACCAAGGAAGACAACTATGAAGTCGACCTTTGTAAATGGCCAACGGCTACTGTTACTATTCCAGTCAAAATAGCCTTCATAGGACCAATGGATGCCTAACTGAACAAGTTTAAAAGGCCCTGAGCCACAGAAACGTGTCCTGAATAGTTGATGCATAAAAATGACCTCCAGATTATTTACTACAAAATACCAGTACGAAGTTGGTATGAAATGCTTAGAAAGGAATAGGAGTTAATTGCCTTTACAAACAAAATCAAATTTTGTGGGAAATAAATATCAGACGTATATTTTATATTTCGTAAGCAGTGTTAGTACAGAACTTATAGACAAAGCATAATTACTTTTACTTGAACAATTTCTTACCTTGAGCCCCTTGTCGGTATATGTAGTCTAAAAATAAACGGAATTCCTGGCTATTAGTCTACAATGGAAAGAATTTACAATTTGTATAATTATTGGTGATAAAAAATAAATACTAACCATTTTATATTGCCAAAGCAGCTCCCAAGTAAACTGAATGAAACTCAAAATAAGCACTGGGGAAATAGTGAAAAACAAGTGTGCATCTATTCAAACACGTTTCTGAACGTCGTCACATGATTAGTGGCCTGTATAGGCATCTGCCAATAGCAGACTTGGGATTTTCAAGTCGTGGCCTGGAAAGACAATTTTAATGCAATTCTAAGCTATGATCAAGGCCATTGTCAGTGGCTTAGGAAACAGCTAAAGGTCACAATTTCCATGCAGGGGTACAATGAAGGATTGCTTTGGACCCCTTCACCACTTTCCATCTGATACAGATACACTTGTACAATGTACATGTACATAGGTCACTATGCCAGATCATAGCATCGACTTTGGGACTTTGAAAACTGATCACCCTATGGTTTTCAGAAAACCAGATAGTATCAGTTGGAGTAGTAATGGAAACTGCATGTACATGTACATGTAACATCCAAGAAATTTAGACTGTGTTAAAACTGTTGTTTTCTGGGAAAGATTTGGTCTATACTCCAGAAATCGCTTATACAAGTACTAGGGTTGCATACAGCAATCTTTTGCATGCATCAGATTTTATATTACAGTGCTAGAGGACACTGGTCCGAATCTGGCCTGAATCAGAAGATTTTTCAATGCTAATTTCTTAGTCAGAGCATCTACTAATACTGTATATAGAATTATATGGATATAAATGTACATGTAGACAAACAGATCTGCCCTATATTCTATCGTACATTATTTGATTGAAACATTTTGTGATTGCTCAAAAAACTTTTTGGTTAAAATATCCATCTCATCAATTAGCAGCTTTATACTGTAACCTATATTACAAACACGCATTTGTACCAATATAATTTTTTGTCACTAATTTTAGATTCGTGGCATGCTGTGATGGATCTTTGCCGTGTTGTGATCTTTCCTAACTGACAACATGCATCTTAAAAAGTCAAAAAATTGAATTTCAAGAACTTTTATTTTTCATTTACAATATATATAATGTAGAGTCCAACTTGCAACAATACTCATAACAACTTTCGAATTTCAAAGAATCCTTCTTCACTGGCCAAACGTTCTACTTTAACGCACAATTTGTTACAGCTGAAAAATGAAGGATTTACAATACATTAATTTGTTGAGTTACTGATAATTGGCAGCGAATTCTATTCGAAAGGGTTCATTCCTTACTTTTCCAAAGAACCAGCTTCTTCCGCAAGAACTGTAGTCATAGCAGTAGCTTCCATAGTGGGTCTCATAAACCTTTCAGATTTTTCACATAGCTGTGTAACTGTTGAATCGATTTCTTTTATGATTCCGACAAGGTCTTCTGAAAGGTAATAAGTTTTAGGTAATTTGAGTAATTATTTCATCCAAGATGTAAAAATCGCGCTTGTGAATTGTTTTAACAACATACGTAAATCAATTGCAATAAAAAAGTATTCATGTTCAAGTTTTAAAATTGAATTAAGGAGTGCGAATTCATAACTGAAATGGCAATCATCAATTTATCAGGAAAAGAAGTCATCATATTTACTTGTAATCAAATATTTTTATACACTAACAGTATAACTGTATAACTAACTTAAATCTGCTCCCGTTTTATTGCAATTGAGTATTACTGCAGGATTAGTTGCAAATTATTACCAGTTGGTGGTGCAATTTTCTTTAGCTCGAGTGTATGTCGCCGACTGTCTAATACTCCAGATAAGCTTTTAAGGTCGTCAACAGCAGCACTTGAATTATCAAAACTCTTCAACGAATCTGTCTATAAGCATGGAAGCAACATGATAAAACAACAATATGGAAGGCATAGAATATAATTGGAACTGAGGTCCAATCAACAGCCTACTTGTAAGTCCAGCTGCTCGTCAAGTACAATTTTATTCCGCAAAGTAGTAATCTCATTATTAGTTTTCATAAGCTCAACAGATGTCTCGCGATTTTTATCCATTAGTGAAGATAAGAGCGTCTAATTTTGTAAGTAAAACCCATTAATGTATGAAATATCTTCAGTTAGGCCAAACTAATACTGTACATGTATGTGTTGCAAAAATTCACTAACTGTCATTTGTTGCTTCTCCCTCGAAGCTTTATTGACCTGTCTTCGTGCTAAATATGCAGTTTGTAAATACTGATTGTACAGCAATTCCAAGGCCTCTTCTGGCGATTTCGCTAAATAATCCTGTTGGAAAAATACAGTATTCCTAACGCATATCTAGCCATATTACATGACTGGCATGCCATGCACTTACACGGGAACGATCTGGGATGCTGTTTCTCATGGTTACATTTTTCTTTTTGGCACCTTGTCTGCTATGATCTGCCATGAATGTAGGCATACTACTGAGCAACTACAAGAACAAGAACATTATGAAAATTATATCATGTCTACATGACAATGGATCGAACACAAATTTCCTCATGATATATGATTATGCAGCAATGATAGTTAGTACATAAGACATGAAAATGCTACCTTTATCCAAAATATTTAGAGGAGGCCCTGTTTCAGCAAATGTCAGCCGAGTTCAGCAGCCAGAGAAACAACAACGCGAATTTGGCGGTATCATAAAGTTGTCAAACTGTGACGTCACTTCCGGGAAGTCTGTCCTCGTCTGCTTTGCAGCCATAGTCCAACTTCCGCTTCATGCTGGTTCCAACTTTAGAATTTGTGATATGAGTCTTTTGCAATGAGAAAATGAAAGTTAGAAGGATGTTGTTTTCGGAGCATGTTGTGATTAAACTAATAGCTCTTATAAGCTATATAGGATATTTTGTGGATGGAGCAAAGTCAAACTCAACATGTTCTTGCATTGAACAGGTAATTAGTCTTAGGTGCAAAAAACGCCGATATTGTACGCCACAACTAGAATACTAACTAACGTTTTTGTTTCTCTTATAATGTATGTCTGTAGATAAAGGCGAGCGTGTCTTTAGATGAGTGCAAATGTTACCTCGGAGAACGTAAGTAAATCCGAAAAGTTTGCTGAAAGTCAACCCCTTTGGGAGCGTACATTATCAATTACATCCCCAGCTAAGGGGGGGGGGGGAATAGGGGTTCGATCATTGGTTACATGTGGTTACAAGGGATTGAACTTGGTGTTTACTGTAATCAGGAAACATTCAGTTTCAGATTATTAGACAAAGTAGGCCCATTATCAGCAAAATTTTGTGTCAACTAACTTGTAATTTACTTCTTTAGAATTATCAGGTTCCATCAAATTCAGATGCAAATAAGGCTCTAGTGATTACTGATGTCAATGAATGGCTGCATCCCACATGGGAAAATAATGAATAAAGTTGTTAAATATGCACCTGTCAATTTTTTATTGTCAAAGAGGGGGGGTAAACTTTAAAATGGTGACGTAATTTTTAGGGGTAGGGCTGTTGGTTACACAGTGTTACAATGAGGGGGGGAGGGGGATGATAAATGAGAAAATGTGGTGACGTAATTTATGTACGCTCCCTTTATGCGGGTTCCGCCAGATGCCGCTTTCAGTTTCTAATGTCAATTTGCACAGCATCGCCATAGCGTATACACCAAATATGAAGATTACGATTGGGATCCTCAAACGGAGGTGCTACCATGGGAAATGAGATTTAATTACCTCCTTTCCTACTCATCTACAACGCTATACTGCTCCCCAGCTGCTTACTCTGCTTCAAGGTCCACCAAGGTCTTTTTCGCAGCAACCGTGGCTTGCATTCCTTTTGCCCCATCCCCAACGAGAGCCGAGCATGGTATTCTACTGTGGCACCCTCCATGCTCTACCGCCGCTCCCCCACCGCCGCACAGTGGATGAAGGCATGAGTTATGTCCTCTTCCCAATGTCCGCTCAAATCACAAGTTGCAGCTTCATCCCGACTTTGGTCTCACGGGACCTTGCCCTAACCCAGAAAAGCAGAGCCCTGGCGTATGTATTGTCATATATTGTTTCTCTGATAGTTTCCCTGCATGAGTGCTTTTCCCCTCCATCCGTTTCATGCAAGCATCATGCTCCCATTTCATGACCTTCCTAATTATGAGATCAGTGTCCGCCCATGTCCCCTTCTGGAATGCATCGCACCCCAGCTGAGCTTGAACCACTTGACACGCCGCAGCCGCGCGGCCGACTTGCAGAGGAACCACCCCTGCATTCGCCTGGAAACACTGTGGGAAACCGTGAAAACCACAGTTAGGGCAGCCGACCAGGGGATTTGAACCCGGGTCTCCCGAATTCAAGGCGGAGACCATAACCACTAAGCCACCAAGCTCGGTGGCCTCTTTATATGGCCACATTAATCCAGTTATTTACCTCTAGCGACATAGCGCTTAGAGTGAACATGATTTCGAATATGTTTGAATCCACCAATCGTGGGCTCTTGCACCAATCAAAGGTATCCGTTTTTATTTAAACCCAGATAGAACACAGTCCGCAAGGTCTGTGCTGTTTGAGAACATTGAAATTTGCAGCAAGCCCCTTGGTTTGGGCGTGTTTGGGGTAAGCCAGATTAACGCATGCATGGAAACGTTGTTGGGGACATACATGAATCAATTACTTTATTAGCATGTAGTGTTGTTCTAGAAAAATTCCATTATCCTTTCTCTATCTCAAAATATATTGGGCTACGTTTTATGGAAATATGTTGTTAGTTATGCAAGTAATTGTATCACAATTTTGTGTGTTGGCAAATTTCAGATCAGTGTGAAAAATTTTTCAAGAATTATGGTTCTACCACAGTTCATGACGACTCTGCCATGGATGTTGCCATTTTGCCATATCAACAAAACTTCGGTTATTTTCCAGCTTTACCAACATTCAATATCACATTTCAAATAAACAACACAAGTGAGCTGAATAATATATTGTGTAATAATTGTATAATAGTATAATAATAGTTGTATGTATACATTGTACATGCACAGATATATAAATTGTTTTCTTTTGTATTAAATTAGAAATTAAAGGATTCTCATATGTGCTCCATAAAGGCTGCTATACAAATGACATATGCCGTTATCTTGATTTTAATTCCCATAAATCCTCATTAAGTAATGTAAGTTTTTTTATCTCTTTCCACTGTACAATTTCAGTAAATTTGATCTAAGCGGCACTAGATAAACTTGTTTTTTTTTCTGCTTTTCATTTTTAGGCAGAATTTTACAGTGATAAAAATTTCCGCTTCCAAGAAAGGTGGGGAAATGATTGCATCATTGAAGTGAAAGGGTTAAGTGATCAGTTAGTCCCCATATATCATAAGAAATTTCTTACGAAGATTCCTGCTGTTGGTGATCTAGGTATGATTACATTGAATTGCATTGTGCACACTACCTCTGTAATATGTTACTGATATCAGTTTAAAATTCAGAACAGAATTGTACGAATCTAAAGCAATGGAAGTCATTTGTGACTGTGGACCAAACTGATTACAAGAACGAATCAATCAGCATAGGTTTCACTACTCCGCCAAAATGGTGCAATGTTACTTCATTCAAAGTCTCTCTGTTCGAAAATGATGAATTGCAGTCTAGTGAAATTTTGGAAGCAAACACTTCCATGTCAGTCATCTATAAACTGTTCCATGGCATTCGTCCTGGGGCGAAATACAAGGTGGGCGTACAAATTGATGAAAGAAATGCATCCTTGTGCAGTGGGCCCTGTGCCATATCGTTTTCATCAGTCTTTAACTTCGAAGTTCAAGATTTCGGTTAGTCACCGTTTCATGCCCTTTGTTGAACATTTGTCTGAAATATTTAAAGATTTTAAATCCCAAATTTTGTTTTCTTGTTGTCGTTATAATTTAGGTTCTAATATGTTAACTGTAGTTCTCATAGTAACTGGTATGGTCTTAGTTACTTTGATAGTTTGCATTATTTGGATGAGTAGAAGAAAGCCTGGAGCTTATGGTAATAACTTTTTTTCGTTTCTATACTCTGATCTTGTTTTTCTCCTCTTGATCAAATGTAATGGTCCCCATTATTTATAGCCTAAGGGAAACTGTTTTCTAATTCTTTACAGTTAAAGTTGTCAAAGTTTTCATGGCATATTCCCATGATGTGGTGCAGCACGTCACTGTGATAGAACAATTAGCTGAATATTTAATCAAGTACTGTTCATGTGAAGTCAAGCTTGACATATGGCATGTGAAAAATCAGGTAACAAAACAACATTATATTTTAGTCATTTAGAGTATAACCTCGGGTGATCTCAAATGTGTCAAATATCACATCATATTTTCCGTCAATATCTTTATCTACACATTATTTATCTTATTCAAGCATTTGAAATCACTCTGAGAAGGGCAACAATGGTTTTGCCAGACTGCCAAATTAAATATGCAGTATGACAAAAAAAAAATCAAGAATCTCTGGATTACATGTATTGATTCTAAGCTTTTACATTTTTTTTTGTCATTATCAAGGACCCTCAATTTTGGGTAAGCGACTGTATATCGAATGCGGATTATGTTTTGATTATTTGGTCTGATGGAGCCCAGTTAAAAATGCGTAAGGACAACACCAAAGTGTTAAGGGACGAACCAGTAAGTTTACCATTTTATTTAGCAAGGGGTTATCTAATAATCTAATACAGTGGGTACCGCTTAAGGTGATCACGTTGGAACCAGGATGTTTCGATAACAATAGCCAGATGATTCTATAAGCCGAATACATGGAAAAAATGAAAATAATACACTGTACAATGAGTAATATGGTTAACAAGTTGTATCAAGACGCTTGTGATCTACATGAGCAAATTTGATTTGTAGATAGAAGACATAGAATATAACAATTTACAATCTCGATCGGTTTCAGGCTGAAATCCTTCTGTGGCCTTTGGGATTACCTGTACATAATTTTATTAAGGGTCAAAAATACATGTGTACATGTACATGTACGCCAGAAAATAGGTTCAAGTAACAAATGAACTGGACGTATTTAGATATATATAGCCTCACCCATTCACTATCAACCACTCTGCCACGAGAACTGAAACAACTGACTTCTTACTGAACACACGATACCTTTAGCCAGTGCCGTAACTGTGAATCTGTTCTGGAGAGTATTCTGAAAACAATTTATTCTATAATACTGTACCTACTGGGCATTTGAAAATGATACCATTAAATGGAAAGTTGATCACAATAAGCGTTCATTTTACAATTTATTTAATTGGAGCGTTCGAGACTTGACAATTCTGATAACAATAAATGGTTGATAACATTATCCGCGATCACATTAAGCTGTACCCACTGTATCTATTTCATGCTTTAACATTATTGAACGACTTCTATTTGAAAGATATGTTTACAAAACTCAATTTTGTAAAATGAAGTCATTACTATAGTTTGAGGATACATGTATTTGTTATAAGAGGCCCAGTCCTCACGTCAGCTTTTGTAAAAATGTTTAATTGCTTGTCTAATGTCGCTAATTTATGTTCTGAACTGAGTTACACAGTCGCATGACAATTATGCTTCATTTTTATTGACATACAGGGATATCTTGGAAACGATTTATTCAGCACAGCCATGACTAGCATAACATCCAAGATCAACCAAGAGCTGAGAACTCCTCAGTATTGGCGCAATTTGCGCAAATTTGTGAATATTTCTTTCCCTTATGTTCCCACAAATGCAGTTCCTTCTCAGTTTGACTATCTCCCATTCTACCGTCTTCCATCTGATTTCAATGCACTACTTTGTCACTTTCATGGCCACATTCAGTCTTCTTTTCCTTGTCCTCTGCTGAAACATTTGATGTGTTTAGTTCCTTGTTATCGCTGCTATCCAGTGATGCCATTTTCTGATCTTAATGAGATGGAGGGCAAACAATTAATGGACGCTATTAATGACATGAAGAAACTAGACAAGAAACTTGGCGATTTGATACAAGGAGACCTACCTGATATAAATGGTGCTTGCTTTGTCGATTGCATTGAGAGTGAAAGTGATACAAGCGATAGTGCGGCTGATGCAGATTCTGTTAGTTCTGAACAATCTGAAAACGAATTGCATGAGGAGAAATTCCCACCCCCTGTCCATACTCTGCCCGTCTTTGGACTTGACAGTTGCGAACCTTTTAACAATTGTTGGCCGCCAAGCACACGAGCTCCTTACTCTAATTGTGATCCTACGGCAGATCCATTAATTGATAGACCTTCTCAGAGGAATTTGCCATTGAGCATATTTGGTCCAAATTAAAACGGTTCAAATCTTGCCATGAATCCAAACTCGCTCAAATTACATTGTCGTGCAATTTTTTTTAAACGGTGATCTAAGAATTCATATTTGCCAAACTTTATAAGAGAACAAAATACGGTCACACAATTATAAAAGGTTTTTGAAATGATGCTATTATAGCTATTGATGCAGACGAACTATTGCCAACAGTTTATAAGCAGTTTAGAACAGTTTAGAAGAAGTATATGTATGGATCTCACTAAATGATGAAGGAGAATGAGAAATATCAAGCCAGATCTGTGATTTACCAACTAGTATGAATTGGTCATGTGAATTACTCAGATCGGTAAACTTTAATTAGAATTAGAAATATGAGTTTATGTATAATCGAGGGTATAGTCCCATAAAAAATATAAGAGTTATGCGCAAGCGACATTTTGTAAGGTTCCCGAGCTTCCCGACGTTTGCCATATTAAAAGCAAAAAATCTTGAAAAGTTACATACTTTACAGGAGATGCAATTAGAGCATCATTGTTTCAGAAATGGCATATCTGTAAATTCTGAGAAAACTATTCCAAAGCGACAATCTGCTATGGTTAAGAAGTTGACAAACTTTATTTCCAACTATAGAGGAAGGTTTGTCAATAACTATAATGTCAAAACGTTTGTGAAAATAAGTACACGACATAAAAGCATAAATTTATTGATATTTAAATTTCCAGGATGTTTCATCATTGAACATTTATTTATTTGAGGTCGGTAGAATATCGAGAATAGGTAGAATCGAAAATAATTTGAACCACAGGGGGATTATCCCCTAAGACAATACACGAGGGCGGTTCAAAAAATTGGGTAAGTTATTTATTTTGAAAAGAACGAAGTATTATGTGACAAAATTGAAATATACACTTTGTACAGCATTTAAATCTCTATTTTTCCAGATAATCTCCACAGTAATTGGTGCATTTGTCCCATCGCGTCACAAGCTTGTGCACACCATCATTGAAAAATGTGTTCGGTTGCCCATAATGCCAATGTCGCACTTCCAGTTTCAAGTCGTCGTTACATTGGAAAAATTGAAGTGGAGAAATTGTTGACCATCCTCCTTACAGTCCAGATCTGGTCCTAAGCGACTATCATATTTTCGGTCCACTCAAGAAACATCTTACAGGCCACCATTTCTGATGTGACGACGACTTGAGACTGGAAGTGCGAACACATTTTTCAATGATGGCATGCAGAAACTTGTGACGTGATAGGACAAATGCATCAATAACTGTGGAGATTATCTGGAAAAATAGAGAATTAAATGCTGTACAAAGTGTATATTTCAATTTTGTTACATAATACGTCGTTCTTTTTAAAATAAATAAATTACCATGTTCTTAAGCTTCCCTCATATTAAATTAGTAAATACGTATGAGCCATTAGAAGTATGTTGAACCGTCATTGGTTGAAGTTGTAGATAAGTAGTTGGTTTTGTAAACCATTTTTCTTTGAACCATTTTCCGTTATACAGGTATTGGGAGTGATCACCATGAAATGAACTGGAACAATGAACATAATAACTTTTTATATATAGTTTTAATAAATACTTCATAAACTTTTTTTATAATTTGATAGTTTTCTAATGCTTTCATATTGATGTTATTAAATGTGCAACAATAAGAATGCACAAATGAGAAAAGCAATTTTGGTACTTGTCCATTAACGGAACTACCTGTTATGTTAGGGTAGGTTAGGTTAGGTTAGGTTTGGTTAGGTTTGGTTAGGTTTTTTGAGCGTTTATACCTACCCTAACCTTACCTAACATAACCTAACCTACCCTAACATAATATGTAGTTCCGTTAATGGACAAGTACCGCAATTTTTTCTTCTATAGCGAAGTGTACATGAGTCTCCTTTTGGTTCAGTTGCACATTTTTTACATGTGCAATATATTAAAATGTATCAAAATATTGAAAATATCTTGTAAAGAAACCTTTATTAAACGTTTTAAATGATCTTCTAAGCATTGATGTTTTATTTAATATTTCTAATGCATCAATTTCTTCAATATCTATCCTCATAATGTCTGTTCATATATCTTCTCATTTTTTACAATCTATGATTGACAAAAATGGATGCAAAATTCAAAAAAAAAAAATCAATTGTTGCTGCTGCAGAGTGTAATTCTACATCAATTCGATCCGTCGCGTCCTCTGAATTTAATGATTCGTTATGTTCTTCATTTTACTGCCATCTAGAGCACATTCTAAAGTATCTAAGAGTATATTCTTGATATCAGTGCTCGCAACTTAGCATGAGCACTGCTTGTAATGCATATTAACAACTCTTTGGTTCTTTTTGCTGAAATTTAATTTTATTTGCCATTTCAAAAAGTAAATTTATTCATGGTTGTTTATTACTGTAATAACATGTTTATCTTCAATCACGGATGTCCATATAACCTTCAGGCTACTTCAGCATTTTCCTTGTGTGATTAAAAAAATCTCCATTGAGTTAGAATTGCACATTTCTTACTCCAACTTCTCTAAAGCAACTGGAAGAGCATAACATACCATTTCGTGCGCTAGAATATTGAAAGCATATTAATTGTACCATACTAGGCAATTCCAAGAAGAATTGAGGCTTCATGTTAAAAACCTATATAAAGTATACGGCAATGAAAGTTGTTTATGTATTTTCGCTGCAAACGCGCATCTGTCCACTACGGAATTGACACTACTGTATGAGAAGTGGGCTTCTCCTACCGGCTCGTAGGTTGGCAATGATTGCCTGACATGCCAGTTGGGCAGCTAAGTAATGAAAATTTAATTTTTAGGTTTTTTACGGACAAATATTCATCACAAGTGACCTGATTTTTACAAAAGGTTCGAGTTTTTTTTTATTGATATCATCAGGGGTGTGCTAAAAATGGCGAAAAATGGATGAAAAAATCTGATCGCTTTCTTTATCGAATCGATTATGTTTCAAAACGATTCCTGGACCACTATCTGAAAAGGAAACAAGCGGTTTAAAATTTACTGTAAAACGGTTTGTAACATTAGGTTTTTATCCTATATGCGACATGCAAAGAATATTGGTTCAATTCAGCATGTATTATAGTTTTAAATTTGCAAACCTGCTGTAACTGTCTTAAACTTGTTAACTACGACCGTATAGTAAACATTGATGTTTTATTTGGAATTTCTAATGCATTGTTCATTCTATTTTCCCAATAATGCACATATCTACTATGTATGCGAACTTTTGTTCATGTCACATACAGTATATTACCATCAGTGCCTTTTTAATATGCATTGTAGCTTTGATGAATAATAAATGAACCAAGTAGGATAGTATATTCAAAATTCGTAAAAAAAACTGTTCTGCCATCTGTCATGTTTTTTTAAAAAAAATTATCATTTTTTTTAATATATTTTTTCAGTTCTAGCTCGATTTATTTTAATGTACATTGTATACCATTGATTCCTTTACCTGAATTCAATGTTTCGTTACATTTCCATTATTTTATTGCTTTCCATATGATACAGATGAGTATTTTTTTAAATATCGATGTTGTATTGAGCAATAAATGGATAGGCTCCTTGACCTGCTGTTTGATGATGAACATGTATGC
The DNA here is from genome assembly GCA_034695085.1 of Cylindroiulus punctatus. Classification (NCBI taxonomy): domain Eukaryota; kingdom Metazoa; phylum Arthropoda; class Diplopoda; order Julida; family Julidae; genus Cylindroiulus; species Cylindroiulus punctatus. The sequence goes on along the minus strand of JAQFYZ010000206.1, from coordinate 4,543 downwards.
ATGATTTTCATTCAAACAAAGTCCGTAGCTTGGTTTAACCTTACTTATAGCACTTTCATCTTCTGTGGTATGGATTTAATTGGTGACGTTTTCATTATAAAAATTACAACATTTTAGTGTGTTAGTAACTTAATTAAAAATGAAATTCAGTTACCGTTGCGTATTAATTCTCCAAATGTGGCTTGACTTTCGTTTTCAACCAATCGCGCTATCTCAACACAACGTGTTATCAGGTAATACAATTTGGTGTGCTTTTTTGTCGAAATATCATGCAGTGTGCTTAAAATTATCTTTGGGCTTCTAGACCACGTACAAACATCAAACCTATCTGGGAGAGCTATCCATTCAAACTTGCATTTGGTGCCAAATTCTGAATCATCTACCAGCATTTATCAGTTTAGTTCCAGCAATCTTTTACTGTGCATTTTTGACATCGTTAAACATTGGAAAGAGACTCGTGTCATCATTTTATACCGATCAGATACAGACCGTAAGATGTACCATTGGTACCAAATATGCTTTAATTGTAGCCAGTTAATTTCTGTTTCCATAATTCAGTCAATTTAGTTGTTGATCATAATATTGTGAAAACCGACTTTTTTTGTTATAAGCAGTTGCAAACAATGAAAGAATGTTTTTGAAAGAATGTGTAAATGTGTGATAACAGTATAGTTTAAAAATACATGTAGTTCCTACTTGTTCTTCTATTTTCCACGACAAAACATTATCCACTCATGATAATGTCGAACTTAACTTTTTTTTTGAAAACGTTTTATGACTAAAGAACGTACGCACTGTCAATTATGCAAATTATTTCTAAAAAGTGGTTAACACGAAAATAAACCCTTTCATTGCCAATGAACTAAATGCTTACCAGTTTAGTAAATACATTATTTTCGTGTAGTAAGTAAACGAAAAAGGGCACCCAAACCCAATTACTGGTAACTGTTGTAATTTAATAATTAAATCTCGTCTATTTGAAAAAATGTTTTTGAAAGAATGTGTAAATATGTGATAACAGTATAATTTAAAAAGACATGTAGTTCCTACTTGTGCATCTTTTTCCCCAACAAAACATTATCCACTCATGATAATGTCGAACTTAACATTTTTTTTTAAAACGTTTTATGACTAAAGAACGTACGCAATGTTAATTATAATTATGCAAATTATTTCTAAAAAGTGGTTAACACGAAAATAAACCCTTTCATTGCCAATGAACTAAATGCTTACCAATTTAGTAAATACATTATTTTCTTGTAGTAAGTAAACGAAAAAGGGCACCCAACCCCAATTACCAGTAACTTGTAATTTAATAATTAAATCTCGTCTGTTTGAAAGAATGTTTTTGAAAGAATGTGTAAATATGTGATAACAGTATAGTTTAAAAAGACATGTAGTTCCTACTTGTGCATCTTTTCCCCCAACAAAACATTATCCACTCATGATAATGTCGAACTTAACATTTTTTTAATAACGTTTTATGACTAAAGAACGTACGCACTGTAAATTATGCAAATTATTTCAAAAAAAGTGGTTAACACGAAAATAAACCCTTTCATTGCCGATCAACTTAAATGTAAATGCTTACCAGATTAGTAAATACATTATTTTCGTGTAGTAAACAAAAAAGGGCACCCAAACCCAATTGTAATTTAATGATTAAATCTCGTCTATTTTAGAGAAACTGGTAAATTCACGATTTGTAAGCTTGCAGCGTGACATTAAAGTTCAAGTTGTGAGGTGGCAGGAAAACAGTCAAGATAACCATTCCTATGAAATCCAGTATCTTCAGCAGAGTTCGGGAACTTGCATAATAGTTGTTTGCTGTGAAACATTTCTAGCGGAAGAATTTCTAAGAATGGTTAGTCAAGACTATTTTTTGGAATTGATATCGCTCAACTTGTGCATTATTTTTTTAAAAAAAATAACCATCGTCTTTATTCTATTCAAGATGTCAAATACTGGGTCATTTGTATCTAACCGCAATATTCTTCTTGTGACTGAAGATTCTTCCCTTGTTCAGATAAGCTCTAAGTTCCTTATCACGTCTCATCTGAGCATTCTAACACCGGAACATCACCAGGTAGAACTTTGAAAAATGATCAAATATTGGCAAACACTCGATTTTCAATATGAAATTTTAACAATGGGATTTAGATGGAGCATATTGTTGATATCCATCGTGTAATCAACTTCAACTTAATGGATATGTTTAATAACTACGCTGTGGACGAAAATTCGACTTATACAAATGTGAAAATGGACAACCAAAACTTCAGAACAATTCGTGTTATGACATGGAGTATGTTTGGCGGACTTTTGCCAGTGGACATTTTCAGATCTAACACACTTTCCAGGATGAATAAGAGGATAATTCAAGCTGGAATTATACAAGTAAATTAAGTTATCAAAGAACTTATACATTTACATGTATATGTGCATGTATACTGTACATGTACAATATTGATAGTTTTCGTTATTGAGTTATTGAGGTTATTTTGTTATTGATCATTTTTTTCACATCAAAACAGGGTTATTGAGGATTCATTTGTTTACTCGACAATTATAGATAAATGCAATTTTAATGCAATATTGAAATTTGACTTACCGCCCTGATAAGTGAAAAATATAAATGCACTGTACAATATTAAATGGACTTAGGAAGAAGGAAAAAGGACATCAAGACTTTTAATATTACTAAAAAATTAGAACACGTCACAAATTTGTGACTGTGGTTATAGTGCTGTTCAATCCGGACTTTATTCGTAAATTTTGCCTTCAAATTCGTAATTTCTTTTGCACTTCGTTGTCACAAAACTCATCTGAATTACGCAATACATGAATTGATCTTATTAAATTAGGATGACAAAATTGAAAAATTAGTCAGTGTGGGAAGTATGTAATATCCCCCTTCAAAATTGTGTTCATTTCCTGACTGCCAAATGCCCCCTCTAAATTTACAACTTTAAATCTTTATATGCTTGTATTAATTCCTTTTTTACATGTAGTTTTATGTGATTTCAGTTTCCCCCTTTTCTTTTTCTGGATAAATCCAAAGACTGCGGTGCTTTATCGGGATATTTAAAAGATATTTATGATGTTTTAGCAGATAATTTAAATTTCCGGTAAGTGCCATTTTTGCCATCATTTCTCTTATGAAATTGAAAAGCAGGTCATAATTTAATGTTATTGTTTTTTGAAACCCAAATAAACGGCAGGATGAACTATAGCTGCTCGACAGCCCAAACTGCTGGAATTAAACTTGCCAATGGAACGTTCACTGGAGTCATGAAGCGCATTTTCGAAAAGGCATAAAACCCCGATTCCATTACAGCAGCTACCAATCTCGATTCGCTGCTGTAATGGAATCGGGGGTATAATTAATACCCCATTAAAAAATTCATGCATAATTCTGCAGAAAAAAATAATTTTTCTGCACAAAGTTTTCTGTTTAAAAAAATCGGCTGAAAATATTACAGAAAGATAATATTCTCCAGAACAAATCCAGACCCTAAAAAAATCTGCAAAAAAAATTCGGACACAAAACATTCTGCAGAAAAAAATAGGAACCCAAAAAGTTCTGCAGAAAAAATTTGGACCCAAAAAATTCTGTAGAAATAATTCGGACCCCAAAAATTCTGGTACATACATGAATATACATGTACATGCTAAAAACTTTAATTAAATAATCAATGCAATTACAGTTTTCAATTAACCAGTGTCTCAGATACGAATTAATCCAGATAGCTAGAGCCAACTAGAGCTGTTTTTCCACAACTGTCTAGGTGGCCCTGTGGGTAAGATGCCAAGCTGTCAAACAATAGACAATAAATTGGTTCAATGGGCAGAAAATTATCTGCAAAATTATGTAAGCACACTTTATTCTACATATCATTTTCTGCATAATTAATTTTGCAGAAATAGTTATGTAAAATTTAATCTGCATAAGAAGGTATCAAATTCATGCAGAATTTTGCATAGACTTCTGCAGAGTATGCAGAATTATACAGAAAGATTTTTTAAAAGGGTATTATATTTTTTTGTCTAATTTATTTTCATTTGGCACGAATGATTTGCTAGACGTTTCCTTCTTTTTCTGTTCAGGAAATTGATGTTGGCTTAAATCCTATGGTAATGACCAATTGGAGGCTTAAACTTACTCAAGCACATTCTACAGTGCAACGTGTTCAGGCTGCTATTTGGTTTAGGAGTGAGAAATCGTCTGAAGCATTCTCGTCCAGAACCCATTTTTCTGCACTTTCATTAGATGTGTGGCTCGTCTTTGCTGCCACTTTCATCACCGTTACCTTCAGCGTAGCTTTGGTATTAAAGATAAATCCTATTAAAATCAATGTAAGTCTGCAATGTAATCTGCCATGTTACGAGCAAATAATACATTTTCTACGTTGGTTTGTTTGTGGTGACTTCCTAGAGCAAGGTAAGCGTTACCATATCTAATGTTAACAGGGGCGGATCCAGCTTTTTTTTCAAACGGGGTCCGTCACCAAAATTCGACCATTATATAATCGAAACGGTAATT